>JANTQD010000027.1:285744-307620 GCA_032988205.1 Onygenales sp. PD_40
AAAATTTTTTTTACAACAACCACTTTCTTACCCCCCGGAGGCCAAATTTTGTAAGGGGGTTGTTTTTTTTTTTTTTTTTTTTGGGGGGGGGGGTCTCTTCATTCCTTCGTTTGTCTACGTTATTTACCTCAGCGTTGCGGCTAGCACTGAAATTATATATGGATGGATCGAAGTTTATGCGCGATGTGTGTGCTTTAATTGTCCAGGTTCTGTTTGCTCTTAATGGTCGGTATTCTTGTCAACTGCCACCTAGATATATAAATGAATTGATTCTTTGTTTGTATACCTAGATAGGGCGATAATTATCCAGTGTCTATTAGCTTAGGAGAGCATTCTACTCCCCACATGCAACGGCATTTAGCCCTAGCGGGTTAAATGTGAGCATTGCAAAGGTCAATTTGCCATATTACATATCGACGATGTCTGGGGATTGGATATGGCGAATCCAAATCCAAATCCATCATCTCCAAGATCCCACCAAAAGAACGAATCTCTGGTGTAATTCTGTCTTACAGAACCTTTCACCATAATTCATTTTCTGATTATTCGGATAATGTGATTCTGCCCTTATTATATGTTTTTTGCCATTTGACACATTTTCTATGGCGATGTCTCATAATTACTATCTATTAGTTATTGAGAGGGTGTCAGGCAGCTAGCTACATGTAGGTCTCCCTACACTCCTGCCCCTTATCTAGATTCTATGATATGCTTGTGTTAGTATATTTCTGAGCTGATGGATGGTACAGTTACATTTTGAACAAGGATTATATACCTAATGGGTTAATGATGGTGCCTGGGGTCTGCAGTGTTTAATAGTATGCAGGCATGATGATGTTAAAAACTTTCACTGTATATAATTGTGCCTTTGCTTAAGCACCTCTCAGTCCCACCTTCTAGGTGTGCCACACTGATATGATAAAAACACTGATATGATAAAAATGAAATAAGATGTCAATTAAATGGGCTGTAGTGATGGATCCCCCCTTCTATCTATAATAAATAACCTGTCATTCTCATCCCAGATACATGCCTCTTCCAAATCTCTATTAACTTCACATTCAATCTCAGATTGCATTGGGCTGGGTGCTCATACAGCAGCCTGTCCCCCCCCCCAGGCTTCACCTCACCCTCCTCTTTTGGCTATATCAGTGGTCTTATGCTCTGCAATCTTCCTATTTGCATTGTAAACAGTGAGAACACCACCCACTATATTATTTAATCATACTTGGTGCTGTGTATTCTTCATCTAGTGATGTTGATTTGCCTTGAGAAGCCTGTCCATCTCTGCCTTCCAATATGCATTTAATTTGGCCTGCAAAAGACTATCTTTGAAGATTTTATTGAGCCATCTGGATAGGCTGGGTGAATTGAGTGTATCTTGAACCTCTTGAAGGCTCTTTTGAATGGTATTTATTTGGCACTGCAGGTATTGTATGATTTTTAGTGAGAATAGTTGAGAGGATGAGATGGGGAGGTCAGAATCTGATTCCTCCCTGTAAATCTATAGTATAGGCAGCTTTACAATAGTTTTTTCCAATTCATTAAGAATAATTGCAGGATTAAATGGAAGAATACCACAGTCAGAAAATCCTGCCTTAATTGTATTAGATTTGAATGTTTGTTCCCAGATTGCAGGTAGATCATATAAAAACTGGTGTTTTTCATAGTTCTCAAAATCATGTCAGGCAGCAGAGTTAACCATCTTTAAATGATAGTATTTATACTGTTGAAATGATAGTCCATTCAGAGGCTGCAGTATATGTATAGAATGAGGTAGGAATCCATATAATATTATATTATTTTCACCACAGGTCCACAGTACTGTAGGAATTTATATGTCATATGAGATTCATAATTATTCATCAAGAGGAGGTATTATATGCTAGTTTGATAGGCCTTTAAGAATTTATCAAAATGTTTAATTCACTAGAGGCCTATATTATCATTCATAAACCCTGTATTAGATACAGCTGTAGCATA
Organism: Onygenales sp. PD_40; assembly: GCA_032988205.1. NCBI lineage: Eukaryota > Fungi > Ascomycota > Eurotiomycetes > Onygenales > Onygenales sp. PD_40. The sequence goes on from JANTQD010000027.1 coordinate 287,728, forward strand.
GCTCTCTGGTAGAGAGGTCTATATATATCAATCCTCCATATAGACCTTCCCCAGTAAAATCATGAGTAATGGGATGACTGTACTATCTGCTGAGATACACTCAATCATCATTATCAAACTGTGAGAATACAATAAAGGTATGATTTAATTAGCATTTGAATATCATATAATAATAAATTCACTGTGGCCCTGTCCTTCTTGAAATTCTATCTCATCAAAGTTGTATATATCCCCCTGGATAAACAAGTATTTTAGATTAAGAGTAAAGAGGCAGTCATATCATATCTGTATGAACCCAAGATCTTCACTTATAAGGCATTTTGAATCCATTGGCTTCTGCTTCACACAATGAAGCTCTGAATGGCACTCATAGAACCAGTATACCCACATCTTGCTGATTTCTGGGGGGGGGGTTGTAGGATCAGGTTGGTGGCAGGCAAGGATAGAATTAATAGCCTTATAAACCTGCTCAGAGGTTGGCAAGCAGTTTGTGCAGTCCATTTGATCAATCCACTCTATAAGAGCCTCTTCTTGGGCATCTGTAAGTCTCTTGTTCACTGGAATGGTAGAGGTTTGTGTTGGACAGCCTTTAATCCTTCCTATGAGTCACCTGTAAGGGACATCATATTCCTGCACCAGAGGTGCAATTTTAACAGTTGGATTGCATTGATATGTGATTAAGGCCTGCTGAATGTGATTCTTGATGATTTCTCAATTGTCTGGCATTGTGGTGGTTGGATATTGATGATTTAAAAAAAAACACATTGGAAATTGATGTTTTTGCTGTATCAGTGTTTTTATTGTATCAGTGTGGCACACCTAGAAGGTGGGACTGAGAGGTGCTTAAGCGAAGGCATGATTATAGGCTAATAAGATGGAAGAATGCTTGTTCATTTAATTGATTTTTTCTCTTTGTGATGGAAGGATACAATAGTTTTGGGTCAGGATAGATATCTTCTATGTACTTTGTATCATTTATCACCCTTCCATAAGTTCTAAATTCCATCTAGCACTGGCAATATCAGCCAGCAACAGCCCAGAGAATCGCCGTCATTAGAACCTAACATATAAAAAAAAATCTATCCGCACCCCTCCCCCCACTGAACACTGTCCCAAAAACCAACATATTCAAAAACTCCCAGAAATATTCCAGTTCAACAAACAGCGCCCCCAAACAACGACCCTCCATCAGGGTTTGTCATCCTATTAGACAAACTTGCCGGGAAACAGCTCGAGCGGTGTCGGCTCAACGTTCCAACTTGGTTCGTAGTATTGGTATCTGAGCGCTTCCCTCATCTCCTCGTGAGCGGTCGGGGGAATAAGGTCGGCTTTACCAAAGTCCTCAAGGACGGTTGCTCTGTGGTAAGCCAAAAGCAGGGTTGGAAATCAGTATAATGGACTTTTCTAAAAGAGAAGAAATGAATAAAAAGAACCGGTGCGGGGAGGATTGAAATTCTTACACCCAATACCGACACCCCCCTCCACCCTCCGCAAACATATACTTATCCCTCCCATGTCGATAAATAACCTCTGCGAAATCCCGGACACGCGTACCCAACGGGACATCATAGTCCCACATGCCGATAGCAGTGATTGGCTGTTCATAGGTGAGATAATCCCAATTTAGGGTCCCCATGTGCACCTCTGCGCGCCCTTGCATGTTTATTCGCACGGATCCGGGGCTCCCACGCAGGATCAGATATATGCACCAGTGACCCAGGCTTAGGGTGGAGAACTCGCAGTCGTCGTTGTGAGCAACTATGCGGATGAGGTTGATTTCTGAGTGGTCCACGAGAGCCGAGGAACGATCTAGGAATGGCTTCCTAGGCATAGTTGCGTTTAGGTTGTTGAGTTCGTGTTTTCTGGACTGTTCGGGGTTCGCTTTTGCGGAAGACTTGAAAGATGGGAGAGATATTCAGTAGAGTTGGGGATATGGATCTTCGTCAATGATTTTTGATTGCAAATATTCGAGCTCTTTGAATGAAAGGGATAGTTGATGAACTGGCTCGATGGGATGGGCTTCAACATGATTTTTATACAGCAAGGAGGCATGTCCCATCATTTGATCCGTGTGTGCCACCAGATGCAACCAAAGATGGGACTTTCCATCGCATGTTGCTAGAAGCCGCCTTATTATTCCCAAGATAAGATTTGGAGGTGGAGTGGCGCGCATAATTGCTATTTTCTTTTATGAGATGAGAACAAACATGCGTAGAGGCGAACGTTTGAATTCGTAGGGTCGGGAGAAATCTGATCTCAGAGTTATCAAGTTGATAAACGCCAATTTTCTTGAGAGAAGCGAAATAGAAGCAACTCCGGGCCAGGATGAACGAAAAGTAGATTTCCGTATCATGGTTCCGTTCTCCTTTTATCAGTTCTCTGTAGTTTCATGTCAATTTTTTGGACCCTGATAATAAATTATAAAGCCTTGGCGAAAGTACGGTTAGGCTTTAAAGTTAGCTTCTCCTTTGTATGTTGAGTCAAGCAGAATAAAAGGGATGCTGTTTCATATAGATAGAGCAAGTGTATTCATCGTTCCTCAAAGTATTTCATCGTGTTGTTTTGTTGTAGGTGTTTGCCACGTCTGAAAGTAACAAGTACTTGGTCTCAACAATCAACGGTATATGGAACGTCATTGAGGTTCCAGGGTAAAAGAAGCAGGATTGACGCCAAAAAGAATAGGACATGGATAAATAGGAGTAGGTGTACCGGCTCGATGCCCTCAAGCACCTATCGTTTGTTTTGACAATCGATGCCAGCTGCGGATTAGGATCCGCGATCGAAAGGAACGCAGCAATCTAGTGTCCCTGGCCTATCTAGCATAAATGTGAGAGCATAGTCAACCTCCGTGCCTAAAGTCGAGTTTGTTATAATAAACTTTGTTTCGTCGATTCCGGAATCTTGGAAGAGACAAGATAACTCGGTATCTGCGTTCTGTGTCCCCACCAGCGAATGCGTGCGACTCGAAGCAAACTGTGCTTGCCGATAGTGAACCGCAGCTTCGCAGTCGGCGACCTGATTTGCCGGGTGTATCGGTTCTGGGTATTCCCGCGCTCTCACTCCTTACATAGATCCTCCAGTAGCTGTAATATCCGTCGTTGTAATGCGGCAAGATTATCGGAAGAGAGAAGCTCGCTGGATGCCGTGGCAGAATCCGTGGTCGACGTGGGGCTAACAAGTTTATGCTGGATGCAGAAAAATGGTATACCGAGGCTACGCAGCTCTGCGTCTAGAGCTTTGGACATGGACGTCAAGGCTTTGTATACCTTCGTATCGTAGGTGTCAACCTCGAGTTTGTCGTCTTCCGGGGTCTGGAGTATTGGCATGGTTGAGGGTGAGCACTCAAGGCCAAAAGTTCACACGACAATATAGATCTGGAGGGAAATATAGTCTCTCAACACCCCATAGATGTAATACATACCGGCGCTTCGGAATCTTTCGCAACGGCCCCACCAACTGATCGCCTAAGAGCTCAAAATAACCGTTAACCAATTAATCCCATTTACAAACCCAGTTTTTAGTTTTCGCAATCAGATGCACCCCAGGGGTATAAAATATCTGTCAGCTTACAAAACCTCATCAAGCTGCCTTTTCTTCTCCGCCCTCCCCTTCTGCTTCGCCAACAACGCCTTTCTCCCATCCCACCACTGTTGCTCATGGTCGTGCTGCGTTCTAATCAGCTTCCGGATCTTAGATTGTGTCCCCTCATCCTGTGCCACGGTTTTCATGACATATTTCAGCGCTGCGGGCCACGAGGTTATCGTTGATGGGTCGGGTAGGGGCGCTGTTGGTTGGTCTGCGCGGGATGTATGAGGCGCTGGGTGGGGTTGGTTGGAGGCAACGGGGATTGTTCGATGAGCTGGGTGAGCGGATGCATATTCGGGTTGTGCGTTTGGAATGGAGGAAGATTGGCTGGCGGCGCCGGGGGCGTAAGATGAAAGCGTCCTCAGGATCGATGCGAGGTCCGGGTTTGGTGGGTTGGATGATGTCATTGGCGGGTAGATTTTGTTGCAATTTCTGTCATAGAGGGTTTGTCTGAGTCCTTTTAGAATATGCCCTAATAGCCAATTGTTGTGTCTATGCTGGAGGTTCGTTGTTCATTGTAGAGGTGGTGGTGTGTTGTGGTGAGGGTGGAAGCAGAAGGTTCGAAGGGAAAGGTTTGGCAGTTGATCTCTTGTTATGATCCCAGATGCAACTAATTAGTGGCGACGTATTATACCAAACATTAATAATGGCAATCCTGCAGCAACAAAGTAACCAGGATAGGTTGATTGTCTCAGGGAGACCGACTGTTGATGTTGACGTTGACGTTGACGTTGAAATAGAATAGAGCTGGAGCCGCAAGTTGATATCACGTGAATTGGCCAGATTCAAAGCGGCATCGCAAAGTAAGCGATATTATTGGCTTAAACGTTGCCAAGGCCCATTCCCTTACTAAAACGGCGTCTAATCGGACCCAACCAGTCCACAAAGTCTTGGCGATCATGCGTTTCCTTCCGAAAAATTTCCCCGACACCACCAGCGTCATGGACGAGAAGAAGGACAACATCCAGCCTCAATCCATCTACTCGTCCAACCGCGCATCTAACACCTTAATCGGGCCTCCCATACACTATTCTACCCGGTGCCTTCGGAATATCTAACCCCGCCTCCGCGCCCATCCAATTGGGCCTCATTTTTGCAGTCCCGCTACCAGGGCCCTATCTCCCCAACCATGTCCCGCTCCGCCGCAGACGCAACCCGTTTCACGGCAACAGGCCCCTATGCCTCCTCCAAGCCCTCAATGACTAGTTCGGCGTTAAAAGGCGCTGCAAGCAGATCGTCCAATCCGTCGTCGCAATCACCCAACCCCAACTCCCCTCAAGAGACCCCCAAACAGAAGGTTGAGAGACTACGAGCTCAGGCGAGAGCAGCTCGATATGCAAAGAACAACACACCGGCTGATCGGTTTATGGCCAAGGGGAGGATATGGGCTGATCGTCTGCACAGAGTGACGGTTTATACGTTGATAGGCGCTTCTGGTATGGTTGATTGATTTGATTCCCCCATTGTTGTTATTCGGGGACTTGGGGCTGGGGTGGTCTATATGGGAAATAGAAAGCGTTCGATACCGAGTGTGCCGGGCCTTATTCTGGGATTGTGCTAATGGACCTTGTTTCGGAATATTAGGTATCGCATTTGCTCTCACAGCCTACTCCGCCACGTCCCTGATACTTTACAATCGTCGCCAAAGAGCTCTCTGGCTAGATAGGGAACTGGAGAAGCTCTTAGAAGCCAAGAAGGCGTATGTTGCAGGCAATGCCACCGAAGAACAGATGAAGATTCTCGAACAAGAGAAGATCGGAGAACAAGAGAAGAGAAGGAAGGAGGAGCTGAAAAAGCAAACCACATTTTATAAGGGCAAGGAATGGCTATTTGGAGGGCTAAAGAATGAAGATCTTGCGAATACTCAACCTCGGACACTCGACGAAACCGCGAACCCGAACCCAAGCGTACTTGACGCCGTAAATGCTAAACGCGCGGAGACCGCGGCCGCCTTTGAACATCAAGCTACATTGTCGGGTGAATTGGACCAGCCAGGGCAAAATGCTGGCGAGGGATTGAAGGAAACGAAACGGAGTTGGACGAGCTGGATTACTGGGCGGTAGACGACGCCTCGATCGGTTCACGCCGCTTCTATCGCAAGCCCCGAAGGGGGCCGCTACCTTCCATTGTCCTATGCTAGGAAATACGGGAATGGGGAGTTTCTTGCTATGTTTCGTGTTGGCATATGTTGCATACTACATACATCACCTTTTATTTTGACGGCTCTCTGCGCTGGAGCCGTCTGTGTACATTTTAACAGCATTGTTTTGACCATTTTAGGTGTCCTCGGTGTATCAATACGCGTTTGCTTGAGTGGGGCTTTATCTTCCATCGCTGATGGTTTCTCGGCTTTCTCTTCAGCCTATATCCTGCCAATGGGTTAGATAGGGAGGCTGTTCGCGACCTAAATGCCTGTTCCCAACTCCCTTGAATATAAACTCCCGTGGTCAACCATATAACTCGCCACTCGCAAGATTAATTGATTTGTTACCTGAAACATCTCCAGGACAATGTTTCGGGCATTAAAGTTGGAAGTCAGCGTTTGTCACAATATTGTCCCGTAAACTCTCGTAGAATAATAGTACCGGCGTTCTGCCATCCGGCATTGTCTAGTTGTTGTGCAAGGTCCCGCCCCTTTGTAGATAAACTTCTTGCAACCGAATAAACTCAACCACAGTCCGCCCGCCCCGCCTCGCCCCGACACCACGCCCCGACAAGAAGACCCTGGAGACAACTGCAGGGAGCCACGAGCATTGTTCGTCATTCCTGGCCATGATAACAACAATACACGCTACAGATAGGCATGCTGCAACCCGTGATGCAGGCGGCCAGCTTTAGCCGAACCTCTCGAGTATCCCGTCCCGTTAAACCCTGTTCGCGGAAAGCGACAGACACAGCCGCGGGGTCAGACTATGGGCAGTAGTGCGGAGCGGTCGTTAATTAATAACGACGTGCTAGCTCACGAAGCATCGAGCATGGATCGCATCCAGGGCTGAGACCTCATCCTGCCCCCTTGGCCCCTCCCATCCATAAAGTACGGATAGAGCTGCAAAACACGGAGTCCCAATGACCAGGTCCCCGGTGACGGGATCACTGGTGTGCCAGCAACTGATCCGTCGTCGTCCATGACTCCATTCCAAGCCTGACTTATGCATGACCATTCGCCTGGATCCTGGCCCGGCCATCTATGGATCAGAACGGGACATGGGGGCGACAGCCAGGGCCGGATTGATATTCCAGAACAAGAGGCAACGAATGGTTTGATCCTATTTCAATGGAGAACAATACCTCGCGGCGTTTCCGGGATATATTGTTGCGGAACTAGCTTTGCCAACTCATTCCTGATAAGCCCCTGCGCTTCTGTGGATGTTTGGAATACACCAGCGAGCCAGTCAGCAAGCTGATGACGGTGCACATTTATGTTTTCGAATCCAACAACCTTAGTGGCATTTTTATACATGTACATACATGTACATACAACACGCTACGGAACAGGCCCACGCGGATAGGGCCAGGGCCATGCTGGACATTCTGGATGGAGTTCTCCCCCCCAGCCCGAGACCCAAGGTTTCGGGCCTATCCATGGTGGTGCTGCATGGCGCCTGTGTGATTGTGGCTGTCTGCCAGGGATCTGGTGGCTCTTGGAGCTTTCCACGACCTCCTAATTGGGGCTGTCTCCAGGGATTCGCAGCGTTAGCCACCTTTTCCTTGGGGGCTCAGGGCGGCTTGAGTCATGAACAACCATTCTTATTATGGTTAATTCCATGGGCAGAGATAGAGCTGTTCAAGATCCCCTTGTGGAAAACCCGATCGTGCAAAAATCGCCCCCTTTCCCCATGCGTGTCCCAAACTCCTCTTCTTTCCCCTCAACCAGACTTTTGAACCCCGGATATCTTCATATTCTCAACCAACACTCTGTCCCCACTGGAGTGTGGCTCTCGTGTTCCGCAGACCATCCTCTCGACCAGCGCCACTTTCGAGTTTGAGTTTCCGCCTGGCTTTTATCAGCAACTTCAATTCCCGGTTGCTGGGAACTCGAATAAAATCATTGCCAGATGGCTACAGGAAGAGCCCAGCATGCCATTGAGCCAGATGTCGGTAATCGCATCTTCTTCAAAATTTCATGATAAATGGGGCCCTCCAAGCTCACTCAGTCGTCGTCGTTGCAGCTCGAGGTAGGGTCGTTCGACGAGGCGGATAGCGCGGACTACACCGACTACGAATCGATAGCCTCCACCATCCCTAACTACATCTATCAAAATGGCAGGCGATATCATTCGTATCATGCGGAGAAATATGTGAGTTGATGGGCTGCTTACATTGTCTTCATCACCTGTTGGTTTCTACCATCGCCATGCTGATAAGTGATATCAGCTGCTTCCAAATGATGAACGGGAGCAAGAACGCCTCGATTTCCTCCACCATATATTCCGACTAACGTTGGATGGTGACCTGTGTTACACAAAATTGGATAATCCGCAGAAGATACTGGATATCGGAACAGGTACCAGCTTTCCCCCTGCTCGGGCCTTGACTGTGCCGTGGGACCACCACCACAGCACCGCCATTGGTGTTCTTTTATGCCGGGTATAATGTCTGGAACATGATAGCTAACACTCACGTGGCTAGGTACCGGCATATGGGCAATGGATAGTAAGTCCTTTCACCCACTCAATGTCATGTCAAATAACCCCACTGACTGTTATGTAGTAGCGGACATCTATCCAAGTGCCCAAGTTATTGGAACAGACCTTTCCCCCATACAACCAGGCGGGTATGCTGTGCTTATCCTTTCATAATATATCATAGTACCGTCAAGCGCTAACCTTGCTACCCGAATCTAGGATCCCAGATAATGTTGAGTTCATTGTCGACGACGCATTGCAAGAATGGACATTCCCCAAGTCGTCGTTCGATTTCATACATATTCGCTGTCTGGGTGGTAGCATACCCGATTGGCCGCGGCTATTAACTCAATGTTATGAGTCAGTCACTCGTTTTGCTTGACTGTGGTTGCTATTGTTGGACTTCGTCGCTAATCCATATCATTGTGAAGAACTATAAAACCAGGTGGTCAAATCGAGGTCTCGGAGTCACGAACGCAATTATGCTGTGATGATGATAGTTTCCCAGAGGACTCCCTTTGCAAAAAATGGATGGTACGTTCTCCTATATTATCCAATATTTTGCGATCCAAAATTCCGGTTTCCCCATATCAACCCAATCACCCGTCGAACTAGCACAGTATGTGATCCCATCACGTATTAACACCCCCAACAGAAAGAACACCAACGCCTCGCTGCCAAATGCGGGTTCCACTTCGACGTCTTCCCCAATTTCAGAGGCTGGGTCCAGGATGCCGGCTTCACCGAGATCGATACAGCCGAGAAAATCGTACCCGCAGGCACATGGCCACGCGATAGAAATCTCAAACGTCGTGGCGCATTTTTCATGGCCCAACTTCTCGACTTTGCGCTGGATAGTTATTCGGTCGCGTTATTTACTCGCGGCGGGGGGTGGCAAGATGAGGATATCCGGAATTTGCTTGGTGGGGTAAAGGATGAGTTACGGACTAATAAGATGCATCTTTATACGCATTTGTAGGTCGATATGCTAAATTTTCCTCTCGCTTCTCTGGGTATATCTGTGCTAACGGAGTGTGTGTCTGTCTATTAGCTCCTTCTGTATCGCCAGGAAGCCTTTAAATGACGAGATTGTGACGACCGGAACTAATTGAAAGGAAGAAATCTGGTCATTTCTCCTGACCCCGTCCAACCCATAGTCGAGTGCCACCGAACTCGATACAGAAACGGGGGCATAAATACTTTCTTCTTTCCCTCCCGCGAAACAAAAGTCATACCCACCATTAATGATGCTTTTGGACAATTCATTGTTTTGAATTCTTTTAGCTGAGCCCCTTATGCTTGGGGATGTACACCTACCGCCAGAGACGTATATATGCACACGCCCGCTTCCCATCGACCCCACTACATTTACCCACGCCTTTATCGCTTCCAATTCCGATTTCACGAACCTCGACCTTCGTGATTAATGCCTCCACCTAACACACTACTTCGAAAGCCTCGGGTTCAGAAAAGCAGCCTATCATGTTTCTTCAGCCAACCATGCCCATGCCAAAAAGCGAACTGAATTACCCACGCCGCGTAACGAAACAATCAAATAATATGAGAACGACATGGATGACCATGATAGCCATGCGATGCGATTGTTTTTGAGATTTGCCAGTAGAACGACCCACCTTGGGAGGAGGGAGGAAAGGGGGGTTGTGGAGGTAGGAGAGCCAAAAAACCAGAACGAAAAGAGGGAAGAGAGGAATGCTCAAAAATGAACATCGATGATTGATGACCATGATTCTGTCTCGCCTTGCCTATTGCATATCATCGACCAACGAGCCCTGTTAGGGATATTTTTTCTTTTATCATACCCTACCATACCCAAATTGCATGTTGGATACGAAGATCCTTTTTGGGAAAATAATGCATAGGCAATGTCACACAACCCCCTTGCCAACTATCTACCTATATATATATCTAATTACATCTAATGAGTTTCTCATGGTTGTGTATCTCATGTCCATTCTCCTTAAAATCCCTTCAATGGCTCCGTACCTACCATCGCACCATTGCCTTGATCGTAACTCATTCACACATTGACAAACATCCTAGGGGACCTAGGTGATATGTTAAACCCCAACTGTGATAGGGGGGGAGAGCGGGAAGGGGGTTCTAACCCCTTAGATATATATATTCAACGGGCCAGGGTGTGAGTGCATGCGAAGGGGGAAGCGGGCGGGTGGGCTCCGTGGGACGGTGGTGGGTGGAATGGAAATCGTAAGTACAAGAACACCACGCATGCTTGCTGTCTGATGGATAGTATACCTCGATGTGGTGAAGCACGGATTTCTACTCATCCTTGGGAAGAATGAATAGACGTCCTGCTCTGATATCGGTAGCTGATGAACAAGTATATCCGAAAGCTGCCATTGCAACGAATCGCATTGAGAAAGACCAAGTGAGTGTTAAAGAGAAGAGAAAGTAGATTGCTATCATCTCTTCCCGCAGAGGTTCGAAGGGGATATCAAGGGATTAGCCCTGTGTAAGTATATAGAACAACGAAGGCTAGTACTGTAGTCTTCGCTTGAGTAAGATATCGATAGCGAAAAGCAAAACAAGGGAAGTGGACTTCCCTCCTTTTGAATAGAGAATAGTGTTCTTGACTATGCCCGACTCCATTTTACCATTCCGTATGCACAAGCATCCAATCGGAGCTTTCCCTATATTTGATGCGGAGACATCCTGAATGCCAGCTTCAAAGTATAGAATGGGGAGTATGCTGGTGCCTATTTACTAATATTAGCTCTCTATTATATGATGATTACCTACCTTTGTCTTGCAAATGGTACTTTCCAGTAACACGTCATGCAGTATGGACCTTCTGGAACGAACCACCAACCAACCGGTGTTGGGCCCCGGAGGATATCTTGATACACGGCATTTGCAGTTTGTGAAACATATACAATGATTCTACTTATTGCGAACTGTTCAGGGGTAAGCATAAGCTGTAAGCATACGCTGCCCTGGGTGCTAGCCGTTAATTTGTGTTGGCAAAGAGGACCTCGGTATAAAGGGGCAAGCTGGGGTATATAAAAGGTAGGGTATATATAGAACAAAGTAAATTGGTAAACAATAAAGCGTAACAAACACTTCGTTAGCATCAATTGCTTTCGTTTCTCAAAGAACTTGGAACATAACTGGGTGCAGCAGTGATCATTCTGATATAACTAGCGGGGAATTGGTTTTGTATTCTGGATCCAAGGCGGATTTTCATTCCTGCATTTTGCAGTATCCCAGATGAAAACCCTTGCCCTCGGTGACTTTCAATGACATGGATTCACATATGGAGGCTCCATATGTGGGCCAGTTTTTAAAGATCTCCGAAGGATTCTGGATTTCTCAACATAAAATGTCCAGGTCTAGCCTTACCGCCGGGCAGGTGTATGCAACTGGGTAGAGAATCGAGAAACCGCTGGGTATTGGGGTAATTTGTTAGATACGAGGAGAATGCCAGAGCTGAGACGGGATGACAAATTATAAAGAAAAGTTGCCGTAGTTACTATCCTTGGTCGTATCCGGCGACTTGCGGAGAAAACGTGCACCCATGCTTGTTTCTGGAAATAATTGGAGCATTGGTAATTCGGGGAAGAGTTGTTGAAGGAAGAGAGGACTTCAGCCTCAACCATTCCCAGCAGCAGAATCAAGCATGACAGGCAGCCCTTTGCCCCCAACGTTTTTCTTGAAAAGAAGATTTGGCATCTTCAGCACGGCTGAGTCGTCTGCGAGCGGGGTCCGGGGTAACTAACTAACTAAGTTAGTTAGTTAGCTAGCTAGCAAGTGATTTAGAGCGGAGCTGGAACCAACTAAAAATCTTAAATATTTGCTTGACTACTTTTAGACGATAGTTCTGTTCATCCTTCACGTTCCGCCGGTGGAAACTGGCTCCGTCTGGCACTTTGACATTGGCGTCGTTATTGTTGGAAATGGGACAGCTCCGGATGATATGGTCTTTTTATAGGCTGTCTTAACAAAGTAGCAGTGACAAGGGGTTTCAGCCGGGATAGCCAATTGATAGCACATGCCACCTCGCTGAGAAACCCGTCAGCAGCCTCCCGTTACGCAGTCCTTTTGGCTTCTGCTGGAACCTTGAGAGGTGGCGTGCGGGGTGAACCAAGCCTCCAACACCCGCTTTGCCCGAGGGCCCGTATCTGATACGCAGAGGATCAAGAGGCCAACGGGTAAACGGGCGGACCAAGTGCTCAGAGGAGTAGCCAGCCCCTCCCTCCAAGCCCATGTGAACTGGCGGCCCATCGAGCAAAACGACCGAATCATCCGAACCATGATCACTTCATCAGGGAATGGCCGCAGCCGCGGCACAGGGTAGCGCAATGATATGTCTCCGATCATCCAGCAGTGATGAAAGAGACGGAATTTCGGCAGTTTTCAGCTTCGGATCCGTCGGTTTGAGCAGTGCTCCGTTTCCTCGATGCTGGGTGGACATGGTTGTTCTCAGCGAGTCCATCTGGGGGCGTATGTTTTATGTCGTCACCTGCATTGTTCTAACCCCCCAATAACTAATTAAGCATCTGGTGGTCGGTCTCAGCCTCTCAGGTCTGTCGGCGGCGGTGCTGATCGGGGTCGGCGAGTCCGTCGTACACAGCGTATTGGCAGCGAATGATCCCATGCCGGACAACTTGCAAGCCAATAGACCCCCTGTTTAGGAGTGCTTCCGGCCGGCGCAAAAGAACTGACCGATATAGAGCATGATTCCCGCATTGTTGGAAGTTAATAATGGGCAGGGTGGATCCGTTCAACTCAAGCGCTTTGTTGACGCTGTATAAATAAGCGAGGGCGGTCTACTCTCTCGATGCTGCAGTTCCATGGTTGCTTTCGACCAACTTCGCTGCTCGAAGACTGTATTGGGCGAGGCGTGACGTGAGCTGGAATAATCGACGTGAGTTATTCATTGTTCCCCTGCATAAGGCTCTGCTGTTCGTGATTTACTTGCAGCTCCTCTGACGTTGGCGTTCAATATCTACTAGTACTAACCCTCCCACCTCCTGTGTAGTCCCATAACAAACCTGTATACACCACGATAAACCATATTCGCCATATCCATACATCCTACGCTGCCGCCACCATGTTGCTGCCCATCATCGCGGCCTGGGCGGGCATCTACACCCTGTATAGAGTATATCTGTACTTGACTGTGGGTGCTTCTCGTCGCCGGATGATCAAAGAGAACGGCTGTAAACCCGCTGCTGTCTACCCGCACTGGGATCCTATCTTCGGCTTGGATCTGGTCCTCAACATCGTGGGACATGCTAAGAGATATGCCTCCCTCGAGGCAGGCCAGAAGCGCTTTCACAAACATGGGAACACGTATACGCACGAAAGTCTTGGGACTCATAGTGAGTTAATCTCTGTGTATTGATGCGAGGGCTGTATAAAGCTAACTATGCCTCAGTGATTACCACCTGCGAACCAGAGAACGTAAAAACAGTACTCTCTCGTAAATTCTCAGATTATGACCTCTCCCACCTGAGAAAAAAGGGATTCCTCCCACTGTTCGGGGAAGGCATCTTCACCGCAGATGGAAAAGAATGGGAACATTCGAGAGCAATGCTGCGACCAAACTTCTCCCGCTCTCAGATCGCCGACCTAGATACATTTGAAACTCACATAGGACATCTTATCCAACGGGTCCCCAAGGACGGCGCCACCGTTGACCTCCAGGAACTCTTCTTCGACCTCACTCTCGACTCCGCAACCGAATTCCTGTTTGGACAGTCTGCCAACACCCTGCTTGGAAAAACCTCAACCCCCGAGCAACCCAGCTTCAGCGATGCATTCACGTACGCCACGACAGCGATGGGCAAATCTCTCAGATGGATGCTTCTAGACCAGTACTTCATCACGGATCACGAGAATGACAAGTCCAAGAAGATCGTGCATGACTTCGCAGACCGATATGTCGCGAAAGCATTGCAAGATTACAAAGATAAGAAAGAAGGCAGACTGCCAGTGGACGAGAAGGAAGGCCGCTATGTCTTCCTACGCGAACTGGTTGAGCAGACCCAAGATCCCCTCACGCTCCGTTCCGAGGCTCTCAATATCCTGCTCGCCGGCAGAGACACCACAGCCAGTCTGCTGGGCAATGTGTGGAACATCATCTCGAAACGGCCAGACGTTTGGCAGAAACTACAGACAGAAGTCGAAGAACTGGCCGGCAGACGACCAACTTTCGAGCAAATGAAGAACATGAAGTATCTCAAATACGTGCTTAATGAATGTACGCATCCCCTCCCGCCAAACATGCTCAAATCCCCCCCTCTCTAACCCCCTCCTCCCCATAGCCCTCCGCCTCTGGCCCATCGTCGCCAACAACTCCCGCACCGTAAACCGCGACACCATCCTCCCCCGCGGCGGCGGACCCGACGGCAAATCTCCCGTGTTCGCAGCAAAGGGCACCATTGTCAACTACGGCATATACGCGATGCACAGACGCGAGGACATCTACGGCGCCGACGCGGCAGAGTTCAAACCCGAACGGTGGGAGCAGATTCGTCCCAGTTGGGAGTATCTGCCGTTCAATGGCGGGCCGCGGATTTGTCTTGGTCGTGAGTAGTTGAACTATTTTCTTTTTTTGTTTTCCTTTCCTTTCCTTCCCTCCCGCCCCAAAACGCCTAACCGAGGTCATTCGTTGATGTGTGTGTGTGCGTGTGTGTGGATGTGGATGTGGATGTGGATGTGTTAACTAAACTTAATTTTTCATGTAGAACAATTCGCGCTTACGGAGGCGTCGTACGCGACTATTCGGCTCATGCAGCATTTTCGGACTATTGAGTCGAGAGATCCGGAACCCTGGCAGGAGGGGATTACTGTTACATGCGCGAGTAGGCATGGGGCGAAGGTGTCGTTGAGGCCTTGATTGGTATTATTTCTCCTGTCGTGTTTTTCTGAGGTTTTTAGTTTATGGTTTTATCAGGCTGGGTAACGGGATGGGATAATGAGATAAATTGCAAATGCTACCCTTGTTTTTTGTTGTTACTGGGCTGGTAATGGGATGGGAAGGGATGGGCTGGATAAATTGCTATTACTGCCCTTTGTTTTTTTTACTTGTCATGGTGTTTAGTTAGATGGTGTTTAGTTTAACCAAGTTCATTTATGGGAAGGGGGGCCTGGCTGGCTCTGCTTGTTCTTTTTTCTTATTTCTAACTAATTTTTCCCCATTGTTGTCCCAATAGCTATTGCTGAGTAGGTAAATGAAGTAATGTGCATGCATGCCTTTCACATAAGCAGTTGTTTATTAATAGGGCTAGGGATTGAATGAACAAAGAAATGATTCATTAATGCTCCTGCTATGGAGTAGAAGTAACAAAGAGAGCAGGATAGAAAGAAAGGCAGGGGAGGGGGGTTCTCATTATATTTCATTTATATTATCATCACAGTACAGAGTAGATTCATTCATTCACACTTTCAAACCAAAAGAAAACCTGTTAAAGATGGAATGGGGGAAAATAACACAACAAAAAAATGTCTCTTAATTAGTAGCACGTATGACCCGTTATCCGAGTTCAGGAGATTGGGACGGTAACTAGTCCTACCATAATGTATATATATGCTCTGTATGCTAACTCTTGAAACACCTCAGCCACAGCTCAACTTAACCCTTAAGAGATAAAAGTAGGATCCTCAAAGTGGGGAAATAACAATAACAAAAGAACAAAACTCCATCGCGATTTATTCACTCTTTCCCTTTGCCCTAAGCTTCTAAGAAAAGTTCCCTGAAAAGAAAAAGAAAAAGAAAGGACCTCAAACTCCCCATACCGATAAATCAATTGAGAGTAATCAAATAGCGACGCCCATATTGGATCCGGAAAGGTAAAGGAAAGAAAGAAACGGGAACTTTTTTTTCTTTGTCCCGATGCAAGAATACAGCATCAAGCAATCAAATCAGTATGGAAATAAAGGTAGGATTCGAGAAAAAAGGAAGAAAATGCGAGATGGGAAAAGAGGTTTATGATAATAATGTAATGTAATGCGCTTCGATGGTAAAGGATAAAAATGGAAAGAGCAATAGAGAATAGGGGAGGAAAAGCTATAAATAAGGGTGTAAAAATAGATCCATAGAATGGGAGGATATGAAGAGGTATGATAGCTCTAGTGGGGGCGGGGAAGGGGTCGCAGGTGGGAACGGGTGGAGGAAAGCGTATGAATAGGTATCGGTAGTGTAGTATATAGAAGAGAACAAGGGAGGATAGGATAAAAGGTGATAGATGAATCGCTTCAGCTGACAAATAAAATTTAGCTTCAATCGGAACGACAAAAATACAACACCATATATCCCCAACGCGCAGTAAATGACAACAAACAGCAGCAAAAGGAAAAAAGGAAATAAAGGAGAAGATTATTCTAATCCTGCGCCACCGCAACAGCAACAGCTACTGCAGCGCCAAAAATTGCACTCTCAGGCGCCAGGTCAAGCATAATAGTCGGCGCCGCAATAGTCGACGAAATGGGTTGTTTGGACGGCGACGCGACCTCCGAGTTACTAGGCGACAAAGGAGGCGAAGGAGGCGTTCCATCTGGCTTGTCCTCCATCGTTAGCTCGTTCAGATACTGCTGGCACTGCTCGCGGAAACCTGGGTATTTGCTTATGACGGCTCCCTCACAAGCAATGCTGACATTGAGCGTGCTGCTTGTGCTCTGGCGCTTGGCGGCGGCATGTTCTAACGTCTGTAGCGAATCCAGGTCCTGGTCTCCTTTCATGGATGAGTCAGGAGTTGGGGGAGTCGGAGGGTCCTCGTTGCTATTTCGTAGGCACCAGAGGGCATGGATGGCTGTGGCTATGTATGCGGCTGCGCGGGTTGTGATGGAGTCGCATATTTTCTTTAGGAATTGGAGATCGGATGCGGATGGCGGGTTGACGAAGTTGTGGTGTTTTTGGAGGTATGCTGACGAGGCAGAAAGTGACGGCGATGTGTCTTCTTGGATAAAGGCGGGTATCGCTGTGTCGAATGAATATGGAGTCCGCAGGGAGTCTGGTAATAGGCCACTAAACAGACCTGCTGTTTTCACAGCATCGACCATGATTAGACGCACAATTTCGCCTATATATCTCCCGGTACACATATATTCTAGGGGTTGAAAGTCGGGCTTTAGATGGGTGCGGTTCAGCACGTCGTCCCAGGGGGTCGTGGGTAAAGCCCCTTTGCCACCAAACATACTTAGTTCGGTGTTGACAATGACGTTATTCGCCTGTGCAAACCACTCTGCTGACCTATTCCCAAACTTGTCGATTCCAATGGCATGGACAGGGAAATGGATGGCAGCGTTTGTTCCGGTCCCCAAGATTAACGACACTCGTGTCGAAGTATCCGTATATGCACGGGAGAGCAAGGTGGCGGAACTGTCGTTGAGTATTGCGTGGATCTCGACATTGAGGTTTCGCTTTTTACAGGCCTCCATAATCAACTCGGCCAGATCTTCACCAGTTGTGCCATTGGAGCACAGAAACCCCTTTCCCATAGATAGCACGCGGCCGCTACGTACCGATGTCTGATCAATCGGGAATGACCAGGACATACCCATAACCACGGGTTCCGAATCGTGGCCGTATTTTTCCTGGCCGTCATGAAGCATCTCTTCTATTCTTTCTGCCATCCACTCGAAAAATGCCCTCCCTTCCAACAGCTTTATCGTTTCGTCAATCGGGCATGTTTTCATGCGCACAATCTTCAAGTGTCCATCCCCAGAGAGCTCAACCAAGGCAACTCGAAATGTCGATCCTCCCACGTCCAATGCAACATATGTACCCTTCTCCTTGCCGGTAGGTAGCGTATGGTTGAATGACGGAAGCATAGAGACAGGGCTTGATGTGGCAGCGGCATTGATCTGGGTGCGGATCTTTTTCGACATGGATAGCAAATTTGATGAGTTCAAATGGCCTGTAAATAGCTCTTTGACCTCCTGTGCTAGGTCATCTAGAGTCCGCCGTCGCCGTTTCCCCCCGCTGAACGATCTTCGCTTGGGGCGTGATGAGTCTGAAGGTCGGGAGGACAATGCTACCATGCGCTTGAGCAGTGTTAGAAAATCGCGAAACAGCTCCTGTACGCGACGGGTCGCCTTCGCGAGTATTTCCTCCATGGCGAGTAATATGATATCGACACTATGCTACCCCAAGTGTCACCTTAATGCGAGAAACCAGGCGCGGATGTAGGGGCACAGTGCTCAGGATATTGTGTATATCGGTCAAAGCACAAACGAGGGTTCGAGACGTAAGGTTAACGAGAGCCCACACAGGTAGATCCTTTGGTTCGGGAGCTTAGGCCATATATGAACGAGGTAATAATTCGATTTCAGGTTCGGGAGGCCACTGTGTACCAATAACTTATTGTTCGTTTTTGGGAGACGGGAGACGACAGAGATAACCCCAATCCGCCGTGGTGAAACGTCGAGAAGATGGCCCAGAGAGGTTGCCGTGTCAAGAGATAGGGGTGCGGAGGGTACTTTTGAGCGTAAGCAACAGGTATCAACAGCGGAGGGGCGGAAGGGGTCGTACATATAGCAGGGTAACAGAAGGGCTAAACTTGTACCGGGTACTACATAACAGGGACACCACGGCGTGTATGATGATGTACCTTGTACTTCAGGGAAGCGCCAGGACAATTTGAAGGCCAGAGACCAGGTAAATGATAGCCAAGGGCAACCACCACTTAGTCGAGTGCAACTTGAGATCGATCTCTAGGCCAAAGACTGCAGCGGTGGCCGAGCAACGTTGCAGGCGCAGTGGCTCCGCTTGCTTTGGATATTTACTTTTGTCTCCCAGAGCTCACGCTTGCTTGGCCGGGTGCCTCTGGCTAGACAGCGCTTCCTTGCTCCTCTGTGCTGGCTGCCCGGGTCTAGTAATTTGTGCTGGCCGTAGTCGTCGCTGATGGCGCGACTGGTTACCCCGGTGGCGATCGTGGGTCGGGGAGGGTGTCGTAAGGGGAAGTGGTCTCAGTCTGCATGAAAAACAAAAGAAAGCCGAAAGTAAACACAAGATTAAGAGGTGGTATATTAGAGGGATAGTGAACAGGAGTGGTTCTAGGTGGGTGGCTTCTTGTGGTGGTACCTGGGAGTGGAACCATGCACCAGGTGGGAGGGAACAGGGAATGAGAGCGCGGAGACGGTCAGTAAGCTGCTGGGGTTGGATGGACAAGCAGCGTTTCAGCAATGCCAGTCTCCAGACGCCCTTGTTTAGCCATCAAAGACACGAATAAAGAAGCGTTGGTGATTTGTTTCGAATGTTGAGGCTGGGAGACCAGCGAAAGGGCGTTGGTGGCCGAACTCGGGCGAGTTCCCAGCCAAACACAGGCAGCTCCCATGCGGACACAACGTCATGTCGCGGTGGGGAGAGCGCCAAACGGGGTGACATCCAGGGTGGAATTGCTGACCACGGCGATATCAGTCCAAAGGCGCGGCGTGGAGGTGGAAGCAGAGCCGCGTAGTGCGTGTTGATCGCGGCGAATCCAATAATACGGGGTAGCATGCGGCGAACACTCGGCGGGCTGTAACATTCCTGGCTGTTGGTTCTTCGTATTTCTAATGGAGCCCAGCCAACAGCAACAGAAGAGCGTACAGTTCACCTGACCATGAGAATTGGTTGGCTGACCACACTAGGCAGGGTCAGCTGACCAAGTTAAGCAAGGCCTAGTGCTGCACCAGTCAAATGGTCAGCTGACCTCTTATT
>JANTQD010000270.1:0-24395 GCA_032988205.1 Onygenales sp. PD_40
CAACTTGTAAAGCATGAAGGGATGGTTTCCTCAGCTGCTTTTATAGATATAAAAGATGCTTTTGATCATATTTCATTGAACAAACTTGTGAGAATCCTTTAAAACCTAGGGTTACCATTAAAATTTAATGTAAGTGAAGTGATATGTCTGACATATCCATCCATATATGTAGAGTATAATGGCTGTTGAAGCTGAACAGTTAAAGGGTTAAAGTATTACTCTAGACTTAGAAATTTGAGCTGAATCTCTATATAATGATATTACTATAACTTAGTCCTTAGTGACTCTAAATATTCAGAACTCCTAGTATGTAAGATATCTCTATTATCTCTAAGTATGATAATATTATTATAGCTTAGATATTCCTACTATCTTTAAGTATGATGATATTACTATAGCTCAGATATCCCTATCATCTTCAAGTATGATGATATTATTATAACTTAGTCCTTAGTGATTCAGAATATTCAGCCTCAGTACAGAGGATATCCCCAGTATCTTTTTGAAATTAAAGGGTGAAATTAAGGAATAGTGGGTACACTTCTGACACTATAGCAGAGGAAAATACTGTTAATATAGAGTAAACAGTTAGAGATGGTAATGCCACTAAAGCTGAAGCTGTAAGGAACTATCCTAAGCTACTATTTAGTTTACTGTAGTATATATACTTTTCTCTTATAGAGAGTAGGCAGCTTAAAAGAAGAGTATATAGTACCTCCAGTGAGAAGGAAAGCATATAGAACCTCTATAAGATAAAGATAAGTTCTGAGAAAAAAAGTGTATAAGTCCTTAAAATAGGAGGACATATACATCATGCTGTGAGGGGGGTAAGATATCCAAAATAAAAGGAGAAATCCAAATAAGGAAAGTAAAAGGAGCTTAATAACCTAATAGATAAAATAATATCAGAGAATATAGGAATTGTCAGAACTGTAGAGATAAAGATTATTAATATAGATAGTTATAAAGATGCTGTAATGCAGAATCTGATTGATACACTAACTTTATAGAGTTGATTCACCTCCTTAATACATACTTTATAGTAATACTACTACTTAGGCCCTTTTCTGATCTTAGTGAAATTCCAGTGGTGACTGAAATCTCCTATTCAAGCAGTATTCTCATCATTACTAACCTCAGATGAATTAGAGCTTAAGTGTGGGGAGCAGATTCAGGGAAATCAGTAGGAATATATATAAAGAGTATAGAGAGCAGATTCAGGAAATTAGTAGGAATATATATAGAGAGTATAGAGAGCAGATTCAGAGAATCAGTAGGAATATATATAGGAAGGATGAAGAGTAAATTCAGGGAAATCAGTAGGAATATATGTAGAGAGTATAGGGAGAAATATATGCAGGAAGTGAAATTAATAGGAATAAATGCAGGAAGGCTGGTGATGAGTTTATAATTAATCTACCTATTAATTAAGAAGGTAATGAAAATAGAGTGTGATAATAGGAGAAAATTTTATCAAAAATGATAACTAAGAGAAATAAAATTATTAATTAAAAATAAAGAAGATAGTCCAAGTAGTGTTGAATCAGCTGTAGATAAGTAATATATAGAAAAGCTAAAAATAAAAAGATACTAGATGCAGAAAGAGAGGGCTATAATCAGTAAGAATAGATTTAGCTGCTAGTATCATAAAATGATAAGAATGAAAGAGAAAAACATATATACAGTATAAATAAAATTATTTTCTATTTTTCTAACCCTATATTTACTCTATAAAATTATCTAAATAGATCTCTTCTTTTTCATTCTTCTTCTTTTCCTTCTTCTTTTTCTTCTTCTTCTTCTTTTCTTTCTCTTCATTAGTATTTTATTCTCCCTTAGCATCCTTATCCTTCTTCTTATTCATATTAACTTTAGTTATCTCTTCAACCTTAATGTTTGGTTCATCAATAGGTTCTATCTTTATTATATATCTTTATATACATGCTTGCCAGTCAAACTCACTAAGATCAGAGGAGTCTTCTCAGGGTCACTTAAAAAAAGATGAAATGTTGAAAGAGGATGAGGTAGATTGTTTCTTTTTGAAAAATAGTGAGATAGATCATTTCTTTTTGAAAGATAGTGAAATTAATTGTTTCTTTTTAATTGGTCACTTTTTTGTTTTTAATTTCTTTTTTATAGGGCTTGAAGTATATATCTTCTCATACTCACCCTCAGAGTCATCAAATGTATTATGCCTTGCAAAAACCATGTGAAAGAGGCCTTGACAGGAACACCCACATAAAATATATATTTAACACAGAAATTCAAGATAAAAAATCAACAAGTACTTCTACCTACTCAAATAGGCATTTTTAACTCCATTATTTATATGTAATTACTCTATATCCACCTCTTTTTAAGATGCCTACCTCAATGAATCATTCCTGCCCTTTAAATGGCCTAAAAATATGTCAAAAGTGCACTCTCAAAATTGTGTTTGAATGTAATGGCTGCTGTAATTTCTGCCAAGACTTTTATATGGATTTTACAATTTTATATGAATTTTGCAAGACATAATAAGTCCTCCTATTCCTAGCCCTTTATAAGCTTCAGGAGGCTAGGGACTTATTCAGCTGAGTGTTCAGAAGTTAGTAACTTAGTATAGAGTAATTACATGCAAAAAATGAAGTCAAAAATGCCTGTTTAGGTAGATAGAAGCACTTTCTTGTCTCAGATTTCTATATTAGATGGGAAAAACATACATTTTATGTAGGTGTTTCTGCTAAGGCCTCTTTTGTATAATTTTTGCAAGGTACAATAACAAGACAGATATAGATATCAGTGGTTATTAAATGAGTATTTATTTTGAATTTAAATTACTCAAGAAGCTTATCAGTACTTAATTTCTATATACTGGAGGTTAATTTTATTGCTCCATTCTTAACTGAGATATTACTTATAATAAATGTGTCCACAGGGGAGAGATGTTTAAGTTTCTGACCCTATTATCAGGTGTTCAAATAATATGTAACAACTGTTATAAACTCAGCCATTATTAAAAATGAACTCTGGGAACTAATTAAAGTCTGAATTTTATCTGTATAGTTAGTGTGCCAGTAGTTAGTAACATATTAATAATAAAAGGAAAAATATAACCTTTACCTAGTAATAACCAGGCAGTATAGGTTTCCAGAGCTGAATTAAGAAATTCACACTTCCATAGGTGAAGAAGTAATTAGTGTGGTTTTAATTTAATACTGGGTACTAATATCTTTTTAGTTTTCAGTGTAGTGAGTTTTAGTCACACACTGTGGGTTAGTAATCCAGCATGGAGATGATTATCATCTTCCCTTCATATTTTTTAAATTACTTATTATTAGATATGATTTACTGAGTTTAGATCAAGAAGGGCTAGCAGTGAAGACTTCAGGGCTGGAGAGCTATCATTAATATTAATAATAACTATTAGATTGAATTTCTTCATTAGGATGGAAAGTTAAGAAGTGAGATTTTAAGAAGCAGAAGAGAGCTTTGAATTGGCTTCATTATAATATAAGCAGGCAGCAGCAGTATCACATTATTTCTTATAAAGAAATCTAGGGATGTTGGAGTAGAATCTCATTCAGAGCATAATAAAAGATAATTGAAATGAATAGAATTCATGAATTGAAATATTATAGATTGTTTATAGTATAAAAATTGCTAGAAAAATTGCTAAGATAAATGATTATATAAGTAGCCCTAAACCCTACCCCTAGGGAGGGAGTGAAAAAAAAAATAAGTGCTATTACTATAATTTAAACTATAGATTATGATGTCTATATTCTAACTGAGCTACAAGCTAACAATTTGATTCTGATACTTCTTGTAATGTGAGGTAAACAGTATCTTAATATTTAGCTACTAATAGAATACAGTGAATACTCTGTGAAGAATTACTAATAATTATTTATTACAGATAGAAAATCTATATTAAGGTTATAAATCTAATAGATAGAGAATAAATATATAGTTTTATCTCTTCTTTATAGTGATTTGATATATTAATGTGATATTATGGGATATCAAACTAAAATAGAAATATTTATAATTTATATATATATTTTCTGCTCTCTCTTCTTGTAGTAGCTCTATAATCCTCATTATGATATCACTGCAGCTAACTCATTACTAGCTAGCTATATATATACAATAGATATTATATATATAAAGTAAATAATCAATGGATTCTACTGGCTTTTTCCTGAAAGAAACTTATTGTATTTTTAAATATACAGTCTGAAATAATAATGCAGCCACACCTGTATAAAGCAAAAATAAAAGGAAAAGGAAAAGATAAAGGCTAGGGACTAGATTTACACCTAAAAAATCAAAACTAGCATCTAAAATCAACTCAGGTATACATATAAAGCAGAAGGAAAAGAGACAGTAAAAAGCCCAGATAGAGAGTCAGATTCACCCCTTAAAATTAAGTGCCTAAAAAAAAGCCAATAAAATCAACTAAAAGAGATAAAGCAAGGGTCATCCAGATTTTAAAGCCTCTAAAACTACCTCCTGGGGGAGGAGATCATCTAACCCTCCACTCAATTGATAATAATGGGGTTATCAGGTGTAGACCCAGGCTAGCCACTGGCAGGAAGTGCAGGAGGTAGAGGAGGGAAGGAGGAGTTAGGGAGAGGGGGATATTTTAGTACATATCCTGTATGTCATATTAGCCAGGGTAATTATTCTATAGGCAGTTTCCACAACACCCTCTAAAATGACTGGGGACTTGAACACAGAAGGGAAATAGTCTATACTGGCAGCTTAATTAATAGAGATTGCAGGAGCACTCTATTGATTATCTATCATATTATTATCTATAGGATTAAATTAATATTGTATTGATTTATGAGGATTAAGGATAGGTGAAGTGGGTAGGATTGATAATATTCTATATGTATACTACAGTTCTCTCTTGCTGGGCTAGCAGTGCCTGAGCATTAGAGAGAGGAATATAGTAGAAGTGTGTTAGCTTCTAATCAGTAATAAAGACTATTTTATAATTGTAATTAGCTGATTTATATATCATATCAGTCTTACTACTTCTCTATTATAATGTTAAGGGTTTATACTTACATCTTTCATATGAAAGATAATATCTTATAAAGGATATTAGAGGAGGAAGGATTTTCTTTTCCAGGAAGAAGAGAAATAGTAAGAGGATTTCAAAGTGATTATGATTAGTATGTTATAAGAAGGAGAATGTTAAAGATCTTCAATAGGAGAGAAGATATTTAATAAAAGTAAAAAAAAGATAGAGAAGTAGAAAAGAGCCAGGTATTTATAACTAAAAGTACTTGAATTGATGAATATAGAGAGCTGCACAAAAGGAATTAAATCAATGAATATAGGAAGCTTCACAAAAGAAATTAAAAGGAAGCTTTATGAAAGAAATTAAATCAATGAATATAGAGAGCTTTATGAAAAGAATTAAATCAATGAATATAGAGAGCTTCATGAAAGGAATCAAATCAATGAATATAGAGAGCTTCATAAAAGGAATTAAATTAATGAACATAAGAAGCTTCATGAAAGAAATTAAATTAATAAATATAAGAATCTTCATGAAAGAAATTAAATTAATAAATATAAGGAGCTTTGGAAAAGAAATTGAATTGAAAAGGGAGGGGGAGTTGAAGCTTCATAAAAGAAATTAAATTTAGTAAACTATCATAATAATAGAATATATGATAGAAAATCACATTACCTATTCCTCTAACTTATCATATAGTGCTAGGTCTGAAACAGCAGCAAGCTCTATATTCTTATGATCTGATTGCTAGTCCCATGCACCAGTTAGTTTAGAAGATTGCCTTAGGATTAGTGTAAGCTCAGAGTTAATATGCTGTTGGATAGCCACATAAAGGTCTATATATATAGCTTGATGTACTCATTAATCATCTGATAGAGTATTAGCCATGATTATCCTTCCTATTAGGTATCTCTTATTATAAATATAATCCTTACACCATTTTTTTGTCTCAGCAGGAAGATACTCATCAATATCTACTATATATTAGTATAATTCTCTCTTGAAGGAGGTATAAAGAAGTACTCTACTTACCTCACCCAGAATACTGATTCTATAAGTTATTAAGAATTATTAAATTAGGTGTTAAACCATGCTGTTCAGCATTCTTTAGATGATTATAAAGCACCTAGAGATGTCCATAAACATCATGTAGTTACTAGTGTTGTAGTTGAATATAATGATACTTTTAAACATTAATATAGTTTATAACCTCCTCTCACATAATTAGCATATAAACTATAAGGAAGGCAATGCAATCAGAAAGTATATCATAATAGTAGTAATTTTAGCTGCTGAGTCTTTAAAAATATTATTATAAGATAAAAGAAGTAGATGTTAGTCTTATATTTATTTAATATAATAGATGTAATGATTAATTTATTCTCTAAGGATTCATAAATTTCTTTACAAGCTGGCTCCATCAAGCCTTAATATGTTAGTTAGCAGTACTTATTCCATATTAATAGCATTGATTAAAGGGTATATCAGGGTCAATTTTCTGGCACAGTTTAAACTGGGCTGCAGCCATCATGGGAGTCTCAATACTCTAATCAGAGTGAATAATCTGTGGGAAAACCTGATTCCTCTCAAGAATATCAAAATATTATTATAGAATAGAGATAGCAGTTCAGCAGCTGATCCTAATATATATTTAAATAATATATTAAGAATATACATTAATGACTGCATAAATCTTAATTTCTTAGCAATCAAGCTTGCAATACCCATCAACAGACCACAGGTAATTTAGACTAAGAATGATATATATTCCATGATAGTATTAAAGATCATTGAGACAGCAGTTAATCCCATCAAGATCAAGCTGATGAATAGTAGTAAATATATGATTCCTGCAGTTAAATTCCCATATTAATTTTCATTGTAATTATTATATTAATCAGTTAGAGGTTTCTTACTGAGAGATAGTATAGCCTTTCTTTTGAAAATGTATGTAAAGATATCCATATCTAAATGCTTGAATAAAGTTATTATTCAACTCTTTCTGAACAGTCTCTATTAGTTTCTGCTATATTTCCTTAGTATTATAATCAAGCCATCACTGTAGAAGCCCCATACATTTATGGATTCAGAATAATTCATGTAGACTGAGTTTATATTCTTTATTACTAAGAATTTACAGTATTTCATTATTCTGTAAACTTCTGAAGAATAAATCCTGAATATCACTTCATACTTCATTATTATCCTCTAGTTTCTGATACTTAGAAATATTCCAGCATTTTAATGACTCAGTTAGAGTGGTATGACCAATGATGAGGTGTTTTTCATCCTTTAGGTATTAAAGAATATTTCATTGCATTAGGCCTTATTCAATGAGATCATAAATTAGGTCTTAGTAGAGGCTTAAGATAAATTCACCATAAGAAGGCATAATAAAAGAGATATATAAGAGGCTGATGATGTTAAAAAAAGAAAGATAAAAGTAGAAAAAAAAGCTTCTAGTTTAGAGAAGATTAAAAGTAAACTATAAATAAATAATAGTTGCTGAGGAAATCATTTTTTTATCCTCTAATATATGTGGCTATGAGGCAGCTTGGCAGTAACAATTAAGGCATGATTTATACTCTCAGGGATTAATAATTAATATAAAGATTGCAATAATTCTGCACTGAACATATTTAATTATCAGAAAGAAACACTTGAAACTCATCTGACTGCCAGTTCATCTGATTAAACTCTTTTACTGTGATTTCCCCCTTCAGAACCTCCATCATATATTTATAGATCTTAAAGACCTTATCTCCTTCTATTACCCTCTTTATAACTGCCCAGTTCTGAATCACTAGCAGCTTCCCACCCCTACTAATCACTATAGCCTTTAACATTGAGAGCTCAGGCCTAAACATATAGCAGATTTGAACAGTACTGTACTTCAGCAGCTAAATTTTATTTTTCACACACTTTTTAGTCTTTAATTATTCCTGCATCTACTGGGCATGGATCAGCTGATTGAAATTAGTTCTATCTACCATCTTCTTTATTCTATCTGTATAGGCCTTTTCTGCTTACTTATCTATAAGTATTTTATCACTTCTAAACTCTTTCTCATCCTCAAGGCACCACTTTGCCTCCTGCATGGTGTTCTTTGACTGGGTTATATATTTCCACATAGTAACCCTAGATAGCCAGAATATTAGAAATAGCTATAAGAAATAAATAAAAGTTTTATATAACTTACATTTCATTAGGAGTAGTTGCCTGATTTTCTTCAAGTGCTGCTGCAGTAATGCCAGTTCTTGCCTTATAATAATTAAATTAATATATCATAAGCTAGTATGAGATCAAATAAGTTATTACTTACTGTTTCCTCTTAATCTCAGCTCTCTTTATAGTCTTTAGTTTCTTGTAAACATCCTCATTTACCTCCTTATATTCTACTATAGTATGGAGTTTTTAGAGGTAATAGTTTTCAGTAGCTCAGTCAGTATTTTTTACTTGATTAAGGGTAAGCTCATTAGTAGAGAGCTTGATAAGCTGTTTATGATTCTTTTGTGAGACAGTAGGAATAGGTTTATTAAGCACTCCTCAGATTTCTTCCAGCTACTAGTGGTAGTTTCAGGCTTGGGGCTGCAGTGACCCATTCTTTTGGTTAGAGAGGTAGATGTGTGAAGGTAGATGTGTGATACTGAACATGTAGAGATGATGATAGATGTATAGAAGTAATAATAAATATATAGAGATAATTATATAGAGATAGAGGCAGACAGGGAGGTAGAGGCAGAAAGATGTATAGAAATAAGAGTGATAGCTACTAACTATAAGAATAATTAGTATAAAGAGATAAATAGAATGGGTAGAAGAAGAAAGGATTAAAAAGAAGAGCTACTTTATTATTGTTATTATTATATTTTTATTGAATAACACACTAAGTAACACAGCTAACTAGAACTTTATTATTTTTAAAAGATGTTTTCTTTTTCTACTTTCTTTTTCATTTTCTACCTTTACCTGCCTTGTGTTCTTCTTTCTCCCTCCCTTCTTTTGTGCCTGCCTTGGTGTGCCTCTACTGAGTCTGCACCCTCCTTCACAGTAAGTATAGCTATTGGTTTCTAGTTCAATATCAGTTAATATGCCAATTACTAAAGATGGTAAGAATAAAACAGACAGTAAGATATACAACTAGGGGAAAAATGCTCATAAAGAATCTTACTGGTAAAGTAGCAAGAAAATCAACTGGGGGCAAGTAAGTACTAGCATGAAGAATTAGGTAAGTAAAGAAAGCTTATTATTATCATTCAGGCAGTAAGTTGGTTTGAATATTGATATAAAGATTAATATATTAATATTAAGAACTTCTAGCTGTTGCACTACAAGAGATCTAGAGATATCAGAAAACTACAGATCTCTTACTCCTCTGCTATCTCTTTCATTATCTTGTATGTGAGATTATAATTAATAGGTTAAAAAGAAAAGACTTATACATTTAAGCTTCTGTGATGGAGGCACTGTAGTAAGCAGCAGAGATAGCTCTAACTTCTGAATTGAGAAGTATGTTATCTATTTAATTACTCTTATTAGCTATTTAATATATTAATATGAAAATAATTAGTAGCAAACCACCTTACTATTCATGCTAAGTGTGTAAAGACTTGAATTGGATACTTGCTTCCTTCCAAGTAGTGCCTCCAATTCTTGAAGCACACAACTATAAACAGGAGTTCTTTGTTATGAGTGTCATAGCATGTTTCTGCATCAATTAGTTTGTGAGACCAATATGCAACAGGGTGCCAGAGGCCATCATCCTGAAGCTGGTTAAGGATAGCTGCTATTGCATATGTCAAAGTGTCCAGGTCAATTGAAATCTGGCGCTCCAGGTTGAAGTGGGCAAGTAACAGAGCTGAGGTAAAGCAATTTTTGAGCTCTTGAAAAGCCTGAGTGGCTTCCTCTGTCCAAATGAATGGCACTCTCTGTTCCCCTTTCTTAGGGCCTTTCATTAAGTTGAATAAAGGCCCTGTGATTCTGGAATAACCATGGATGAAACATCAATAGAAGTTGGCAAATCCTAAGAAGGATTGAACATCCTTAATGCTTGCTGGGAGAGGCTATCCAAGGATTGTTTCCACACAGTCTGGTTCCATTTCAATGCCTGAGGGTCCAACAATGAACCCCAGAAAGGAGACTTTTTCCATGTTAAAGTCACATTTTGAAAGCTTGACATAGAGACTTGCATGGTTAAGATGGTCAAGAACCTTTTGGACATGCCACTTGTGCTCCTCCAGAGAATTGGAATAGATGAGGATGTCATCTAGGTAAACCACACAGCAATCATCAAGGAGATCTGCTAAAGCCTGGTTGATATAGGCCTGAAATGTGGCAGGAGCATTGGCCAAGCCAAAAGGAACAATATTATACTTGAAGTTTTCATATTGGGTCCAGAAAGTGGATTTCCAGTGGTCTTCAGGCTAGATTTGGATCCAGTGGTGGGCATCCTGGAGGTCTAGTTTTGTATAGACCTGGGCTCCTCCAAGTCTGTCCAGGAGCTCACTAATTAAGGGTAAGGGGTACCAGTTCTTAATAGTGGGTTTGTTGAGGCCCCTGTAGTCAATGCAAAGGCATAGGCCTCCATCCTTTTTTGGGACAAAGAGAATTGGAGCACCTGCAGGACTAGTAGAAGGGGAGATCCAACCTTTATCTAGAGCAGTGTCTAGGTATTTGCAAAGAGCCTGGAGCTCTGTGGCAGAAAGGTTGTAGATTGGCATGAAGGGCAGCCTGGTTCCATCTTTGAGGACAATCTCATGCTCTGCATCCAGATGTCTCAGGGTGTGAAATGCTTCCACCTCATTGAAAAGGTGGGCATACAGTTCCAAATAATTAGGATAAGGGGGCAAATTGCTCCCTGGTGCTGTAGAAGTGTGGGGCAAATTGTGCCCTCAGGCCTCAGCAGATGGTGTGTTTTCCTCCAATCTGCATGAGGAGTGGCATCATTTGGTAACCACATTAAGCACAATGGCTTCTTCCCAAGGAGTTGGGGCTTCCAGCTTAATGCCAGGGATGGTGACTGTGCAGAGGTATGCTGTAGCACCAGCTAGGAGTTTGTTGGCAGCATCTTCTGTGGATAGGTCAAGGTTTTCAGGGCTGGCAGTGGTCCAAAGGATGAACTCTCCTTCTTGCCAGTTAATGAGAGGGTTAACAGCCTTTAACCAAGGGAATCCTAGGATCATATCATACCCAACCAGCTTAACTGAATGAAAGTGGTAGGTATCCTCAAGGCTGGCCTCTTTGGTGTCTGTTGTTTCAACAGCCAGGTTGAATTGGGTGAAAGAACAGGTCTTGTAGCCCTCAAAACCTTGGATGGTCTTCAGGTGGTGGCTAGTGGGCTCCACCTGATTACTCTTGGCCCAGAAATCATCCACAAAATTGGACTCTGCACTGGAGTTGACCAGGGCTATAACCAGCTTATGCCTGGAAGGTGTCCAGATCCATACTGTTATAACAAATGAAAGGTGATTGGACTGTGTTAAATCTTTGTTGGTGGCCATAGCAGCCCTAATGGCATGCCTCAGTTGTTTTTTGACCCCTTGCTGAAGCAGGCACCCATATTGGACTTCTGGTGTTTAGAAGGATCCTTATCCTTAGAGTCCTTATTCTTATCCTTGTCCTTATCTGAAGAACTGGGCTTGTTTAACTGGCAATCAGCAGTGTTATGGGTGTCAACCTGATGATTTTCACACCACATGGAGGTGGTGTTACCAGTGGACTTGCACTTCTGGGAGTCCTTTTTTGAAGTGCTCTTCCTGGGTTCCCAATCCTTAGGAGAATTGGAGCTATTTGCTCCCCAGCCTTGCCCAGCATCATGGTTAGCATTCTTAACTGGGGGTCAGCCTGGAATGTGGCCTTTAGCAGTGCTTAATCAGTGAACAAGTTGTTCAAAAGCTAGGCCTTCCAGCCAGTCCAGAAAATGGTCAAACTCCTTGTGAATGGATTCAAGAATGGTGTTATAGAAGTGGATCTTCTGCTGGTATTCTGTATATCTCTCTAAGAGCCTAGACTCAGCCCTTAGGAAGATAGTGGAAAATTCATGGACAGACTGGTTGTCCTTTTGTTGAAGCTGAAGGTACTCAACCTCAGAGTTGAGTTGAAGCTTCAAGGGATCCTGGATCTGATGAATTAACCAATTATAAAATTGTTGCCAGGTAGGGCACTGGCAGAGGGTAGGTAGGTAAAGCTGCCACTTTTGTTGAAGCTTTGTGTCAAAGTGGGTAGCAGCTTCAAGGATTTTTCAGAGGTCAGAGTTGAAGTATACTTGCTGATGGGCATAAAAAGTAACTGATTCAGCACTAAAAGCATCCAGTTCACTCTGGTTTGCATTGCCAAACTTTTTGTCTCATTTTTGAGTAGGGGTGTTGGCAATGCTGGCAGCTTCATCATGTATCCAATCAGGTAAAGTAGGAATATAGGAGAAGCCTTGAGGGAGGTCATAGTTAAAAGCAGAAGGATTGCCACTGAAAGGAGGGTTAACTGGTAGCATAGGAGGGCAAATAGGTGGCCAAGTGGTAGAGGTCTCTTGAGTAAGACATTCAATCTTGGCTTGGAGGTCTTACTGCCTCTTTTGCCTTTACAAAAGGAGCAGCTGAGTTTCCTGCTCCCATATAGCAGTATCAAGTTCATTGGTGCTGCTGGAAAGAGGAGGAATAGGCCCAGAGCTTGGTTCAGAGCCTAAAGGAGGGTTTTCCAGTGGAGTTGTAGGGAGGTGCTGACAGGAGCAGGAGTTGCCAGTATTAGATGCCATATCTAATCCTTAATGGAATGCTCTCAGGGAGAGTAATCAGAAACTGTGAGGATGGCAGGCCAGTCAGGGATAAGCTGTCTAATAAGTGCTGCATTAAGGTCTTAGCTATGAATCAGTAAGGCTAGCAGGGGTGAGGGCAGCTAAGCAGAGGCTGGGACTTATCTGGGCTCTGGCTACTATATCAATATGGGGTGATTAGCTCCAGGCGATAATGATATGCGGAGGTAATAGCTCCAGTGGGGCACTATAGATGGAGGTAATTGCGCCACATGAGAGGAAGAATGGAGTGGTTTACTAGAGCAAGAAAAAGGTATATCTTCAGAAGAATCATAGCTGATCACTGACCTCCATGAGAATGGGGGGAAGCAAGATAGTTATGTACAGAGCAGGGTGAACATAATAGGGAAAGGATCTGCCTTCTTGGAGTGACATAGTTCCATGCCATGTCATCATCAATAGAGAACAATAGTAATGAATAGGATATGTATGGGAAAGCATGTAGGAATGAGAAGAAGGGGGTATGATAGCTACTAAGAGTTATTCCCAGGCTATCCTATGATATAGGGATGGTTATTGATAGAATAGTCTTGTGATGTGGTAGCTATCAAGCAGTGAAGACATCAAGCAGGTGGCTAGCTGAGTCTCATATAGATATGGGTATGATGTAACAGTCTGGGCAATCCAGGCTGTCCAGCATGACTGAAGGATAGCCCAGCTTGGATATTCATATATGTATGTTCTTGGTTGGGTTGGCAGAACACTATCTCAGTGAGGGAACATCAGGAAAATACTCATATTTTAGTGTCCTTTTGCTCACCACCTTTTAGTCATGTCATGCACTTTGGCCCCTCCATCCCAACCTCCTCTTTTCCTTCTATCCTCAACGTCCTATGTGTCCTGCCTCTTCACCATATATATATATCTTATCTTATACATCTGCACTGTCAGTATGTTTGTCTCTACCCCTACTGAGTGCCCTCCAACACCCCCTGAGCCCTGTCTGGGCTTCAGTCCTTCTGTTTTCTTGCTCCCTTCGGTGGTTATTTGGGATCCATTTGGTGTCCCATATTATAACACCCTTAATGATGTCCCAGGTCCTATGCTTCCTGTTGATTTTATCAAGGCCCTGAAGTCTGGCTGGGTGGATGAGGCAGCTTGGTTGGCTGTGCCAGTACTGCCTGTCCCTATTTTGCCTGCTAAGTTAGTACAGCCAGTACTGTCTGCTGCTATGCCAGTGCTGCCAGTACAGCCTGCCTCTGCAGCTCTGTTGGCTGTGCCAGTACTGCTAGTACAGCCTGTCCCTTTCTTGCCTGCTGCATCTGCTGGGTCATCACAGTGGGCTGAGTATGAGGCCTGTGATCACCAGATGTATGAGATGAACCAATATTTTGACCATCTCTTTGATTGTCTTCATCAGTCCTGATGTCCTCCATGTGTCTATATGGTGCATATCCCCTCTGTGGTTTCCACTTCTTGCTTGTTCACTACTGATTCCTTTCCTCTTTTTGATTTTAGTCTGTCATCCCTCCACTTTCTTAGTGTTGGCATTGGATCATTGGTTTCATTCATGGGATTATAGGGTTATGGGGTTATGGGATTATATTAGGTTGGATTCAATATCTTCATTCAGTGTGTATATATATATCCTGTTGTCTGCTGCTCTTTATCTGTTACTTTCATTATCTACTATCCTCTATAGTTTTCACTATCATGCTCCATCCTGACGGTCCACAGCTACAAAAGCACCAAAAATGCAACTGAAGTCAGGTAAAAAGCACCACTTCTTTATACCAAATGGAGGTAATCACCCCATTTCTTGTGCAAAACAACAACATTTGCTCTATCTGCCCATATGAAATAGAACTCCGGCTTAACAGCATCCTCACTGCCCGCCATTTCATATGACCCAAAGGTTGGGTAAGCCTCCAGGGACCATCATCATCTGACTCCAAAGCTCCATAAACCCTTCACCCATGCAAAAGGCTGCATAAACCTTTGGCACCTACTATGATTCAAGTCCAAAGATGTATAAGCCCTTTTTGAAAGGTCAGGTAAGCCTTTGGCCCCTTCTCAGGACTAAGCCCAGAGCTCTATAATCCCTTTCTCAGGTTGAGGTAATCCTTTGGCAAGCTAGAATAAGCCCAAAGTTCTCCTAAATTCTATTCCAAAGGTTCAGCTAAATCTTTTTACTATAGGCAGAAGCCTTTAAAAGTTCTGATAAATCCTTTATCCCTATTACTATCTACTTTCCACTTTCTTTTTTCCTATGAGGTTTTTTATTTTTTCCCTCAAAGGTTTTTATGTGGTTTTACTGTATAGTTTATGGGGTTTTTTCTCAACAAAATTCTCACTTTCACCTCACTTTGATGGGATCATAGGGGATATAAAACCAGGTAAAATCATCTTTGATTTGGTTAAAACAGAAAAGCAAACACAAAACTAACTAGGTGCCCATGGCACACACCCCCCACAACCACCCCCCCCCCTAAACCATCTCCTTGATATAATATTTGATCATGCGCTTCGGTGCAAATCAGTGAGCCATCACCTCATTCCCATGAACCCAATAGTACGCCCCAGCCCAGGCCTGCTCCTGCTGCCTCTTCTGGATCCACCCCAGAAACATCTTGCAGCTCACCACCTCCCCCTCCTCAGCCTGAAATAAAGCAATCTCTGATGTCCAGGCAGCAATGAGTCACCCTCCTTCCAGTTCTTCCAGCTCTACCCACCCTTCCCCAGGACAGTCTTCTGGGCCCACCAGCCCCTCTGCTGGCTCCCCTGGGCTCAACAACCCCCCTTCAACCCCCCCAAACACCCCTTCATCCTCCTCCTCCTCTTCCTCCCCAGCCTCAGCTGCATGAGCCTGTTCCAGGGCTTCTCAGCAAGCAGCACCCCCTAGATGACTGGTCTCCCAATGAGCAGCAGACACAGCAGCCCAATGGGGCTCCATCAACCAGTTCACCAAGTCCCAAAGCTTGGCAACCTTGGCCTCTGAAGTCTCGCCCATCAGGGCAGCAAAGATGAGGAACCAGTGCAGCTCCATCACCCAGTGCATGTCATTGGAATCAGGCAACTATATCAACTATTAGCATCAATTCTGCTATGAAACAACTCCAAACTGACTGCAATTCAAGGCAAATTGCTCCACAAAGCAATAGAAAATGGAGGTAAACACTCCTAACACTATGCAAAAAGGGTGCAATTTGCCCCAAACCATAGGCAAAAATGGAGTAGGAAAATGGGAATATCAAAGGCAAACAGTCAACAATTGACCAAGGTAATAGGAAATTGGAATTGGGATATACTTACACACACACAGGGCCAGTGTCAATGATGATAAAGGCAGCACTTCTCACCCCAAAGGGGAATGACACAGAACTTGTTGATATCCCCCATATGGGGGAGGCAGGTGACACAGGGAATTTCTCTAAGTCAAATGTTAGCATGTGACCTACCTCTGCCAAGCTTCTAATGCTGCCTGACTAGCCTCTCAGAGCAAAATGTGCCAAAATCACCAAGCACTCAGAGCAAAACATGCTGATTCTCTGAAGGCCTTGGCACTATTCACCCCAAATGCACACTAGGCATGGCTGCAATCACTCACACAGTGGAGCAGCCAAGGACACCACCAAACAAGGATTGGATAAGACTTACTCAAGACCCCAAGCAGAGTAAAAATCAGCCCTATTAGGCACAGGACCATGGGCTGGAAACAGCAGAGGTGAAGCAGCAGCAGCAGCAGGGGTAGCACCAGCAGGTGTGCAAGCAGAGTGATGAGAGGCCATTTTGATAAAGGCTTCAATAGTTGGTAAAGGAAGAAGCAATGTGACTGACAACTTGTTTTTGTTTTTCTGGCATGTTACTTATTCTTCACTTAATTTGGTGCTAATCCCACAGCAAATGCTTAAGCACCAGAAGATCTACCACTAAGGACTTAGCAAACAATGCCTTTCCCCTTTAGGTTTGGCACAAATCACCCCAACTTCTACCAACCTTTGGAGCAATTTCCCCCAACAGCCACCAAGCAATGGAGCTATTTCCTCCACCACCCCTAACATATAGCAACTTTATCTTGCGGACAAGCACTGCAACCACCAGACCTTTTACTGAAGATGCACCTCAACCCATTACAGTTGCAACTTTCCCTCCTATACAGGCAAATGATAAGACCTCTTCAACTCCAGATGATGTAACCCATACTGCACAAACCTGCATATAACCTCCTGCATATTCCTGAACCTCTCTATTATCCATTTCCTTTTCAAAGTTCCTACTTTTTGTACATGCAAGTACTCTTTCCACTTCCTTCCCTAGAGGTTTTTACTTTTTTCCTCTTCTACATAAGTGTTTTAAGTGGTTTTAATGAGGCTTCACATCCTTATTCTCCTTCTACATCACTGGGGACAGTTCCTATCAGAAGGGGGGCAATTGTCATGCTGGATGGCCTGGATTGCCCAGACCATTATGTCATGCCCATATCTATATGAGATTCAGCTAGCCACCTGCTTGATGCCTTCACTACTTGATAGCCACTATATCACAAGACTATTCTATTAATAACCATACCTATGTCATAGGATGGGCTGGGAATAACTCTTAGTGGCTATTACACCCCCTTCTTCTCATTCCTACATGCTTTCCCATGTATATCCTATTCATCACTATTGTTCTCTCCAAGAAGGCAGATCCTTTCCCTATTATATCTACCCTGCTCTGTACATAACTATCTTGCTTCCTCCCATTCTCATGGAGGTCAGCAATCAGCTACAATTCTTCCAAAGATATACCTTTTTCTTGCTCTAGCAAACCACTCCATTCTTCCTTTTGTGTGGTGCAACTACCTCCATCTATAGTGCCCTGCTGGAGCTATTACCTCCACATCTAGTTATCCTTTGGAGCTATTACCTCTGCGTATTGTTATCGCCTGGAGCTAATCACCCCATATTAACATAGTAGCCAGAGCCTGGATAAGTCCCAGCCTCTACTTAGCTGCCCTCACCCCTGCTAGCCTTACCAATTCATAGCTAAGACCTTAATGCAGTGCTTATTAGATGGCTTATCCCTGACTGGCCTGCTGTCCTCACAATATAATAGATATATATTAAAACAGAAAATTTCAGCTTAAAATTAAAGATATTTCTATTTTTAACTATATCTAAAAACTCTATGTAATCAGCTGAGCATTTCTAATTGATATTTTTTTTTTAAATTTTGATGTTCATCACGTGACCACTTGGGGGAGGATATAAGAGGGGTAATGTAGAAAGCCAGTTAGAATGCTGACTTAATAAGCTTAGTGTATTTTTAAAATCAGACTATATATATAGCTTCCCTCCCACTTTTATTTCCTTTCTCTTTTTTTTTTCAAGGTTCTTACTTAGTCAGCCATAACATCTACTGTTATTCTTATATTAAGTTAGATTCTTCACCCAATCTCTATTCTTTCCCTTTTACACCCAGGTAAGTTAATATATAACCTTTTTAAGCAGAATAAAATTAATTTATTTTGATGTTCTATTAGTCTTCCTCCTTCTAAAAATGAAAAAGAAAAAAAAACATGTCAGAGTTAAGTAATCCCTCAGGTATTTTACCTGATTTCCTTTCCTATTATTCCCAGTTTCATCTTTTACTTTGTTCTCTATGTAGTTCTGCTATTCCTTCTTCTAAATGTCTTTCCCATCTTTCATCACATCTCTCCAAGGAACAGATTGAGGAAAATGACTATAAAATAGTAATTTCTCAATTAACTATTGATTCCTTTGAGGATGTACTTGAAAAATTAAAAAACCAAAAAGACTTACCTTGTTTTTCTGAGCTTAAAGTTATTCAAGGCTTTAAATGTCAGTTTGCTAGTTGTTCTACTGTTTTTCTTTCTTCCCAAAATCTTTTAAGACATATTTCTGCTATACATAAGATAAAAACACAAAAAAAACAGTCTGATTATTTTTCTACCTGCTCTGTTCAAAATCTTCTATTTAAAAAGTATATCTTTCAAGTAATTTCTTCTTCTATTTCAGATACAGCTCCTTCTTCCTCCCATTCTCATTCTCCTCAAAGCAATGATTTTGATGACACCATGCTATCTCAATTTCTTGATTCAATTGAGCTTAAAAGGCAAAAATCTCAGCAGAGATTAGTGTTTAAACACCATCAAACTGCTGAAGAGCTTTCTTCCTTTCAGAATGAGACCAAGTACATGCAATTTCTGCATAATAGGGATCTTAAAAAGGTGAAAGAGCTTTTATCCTTCCCAGAAAATCATCCTGGAGGAGAATTTATATCAGACTGTGTAGAATATCTCCTTCTATTTGCTGAGACTAAAATCCCAGCTTTAAATAGAAGTTCTGCACAGATTCTGAATTCTTTCTCTAATGATAGGATTACTCTGAGAAAGTTCAAGGGTTTACAGCAGAATTCCTCTTTAAAAAAGTACTCTAGGGTGTTTATTTCCTTTTTTACCTATATTTTTAATTCTTTCTCTAAAAATTTAGATTCCATAGCTGTTTCTTCTTCTTCTTCCACTTCCTCTGCCTCTTCTTCTTCCCCTTTTAATGATCCTTATGTGGGAAATCTTTTTTTCCTTGAACAAAAACAAAGAGAAAAGCTAACCTCCTTTATTTCCTTAGTAAGAGAGACAGAAAGCCTAGCCTCTACTTCCTATTCTTCCCTACCTATTCCTTCTGATATTATCCTTTCTGATGAAGAGGATTCTGACTCTGGAAGTGATTCTTCTGAAGAAGAAGATATAGAAGAGGAGGACAAAGAGTTGGATTCTAATCACTCTGATATGAATGACTATATTGAGGAAACAAGGGAGGTAGTCAATCAGGATTTAAAAAAGAAATTCTCTGATAAGTTCTATCCTTTTCCCTTACTTCATAAAACTGCTATTTCCATGTTATATTTCCTTATTTTCTCCTTTCAAGTTAGATCCAATGATCATTTCTGTAATCCTATTAATTCTTTCTTTGCTATACTTGCTATTGACTCTAAAACACTCACTTTAAAGACCTCTTTTCAAATGAGTCAGTTATATTCTGCCTTTATTTATAATTCCCAGTTATGTGTCCTTCTTTTCTCCTATATCCAACATGCCCAGGACCATTCCAGGCGCCTATCTTCCTATATCTCTGAATTTATGCATAATTACTTTCAAAATCACACAGAGACTGCCCTGGCTGAGCTGCTTGCCTTAAGAGCCTATGCTTTTAAAGTTAATAAGGAAAGTAGTAATGAAGCTTTTCAGGTTAACTGGCAGGATACTCAGTCTTTTTCCATTAATAATATCTTTCTTAGTGTTAATTCCCTTATTTCTCTTTCCCATAAGTCCATTTTATATGCTGCTGATCTCCTTTTTAAGGGTCTTCTCTTTGATATTTCCTTTATGCAAGGATTAACCTCTATTACTCTTGATCAAGCTGCTTCATCAGAGCAGGTAAATGATAGAGGTCTAGGTCATTCTTTTCTTTCCCACAGTCCTCAGTTACAGTCCTTTTCAATGTTTCTTTCTGATAAGGTCTTACAAACCCCTGCCCTGAGAAAAAAGTTGTTTTTCATTGACAATTCCCAGTTAAAACCTAATGAGTCTGCTGTTGATGACTATTTCCACCAAGTTCATTCCTTTTTATCCTGTTTGATGTGTTTATTTCATTTTACTGGTGGTGCACCTAGCTGGGGAAGTGAGTTATCTATCCTATTGCATGCTAATTCTATGAAAAACCAGAGAAATCTCTTCTTAAATAAGGAGCACAAGCTTTTTTATATCAAGCTGAGATATTCTAAGACCTTTTCAACTACCTCTAAGGAACAGACTGCAATTAGGTTCCTCCCTACCTCTGTTAGCTACCTGACACTCATTTATCTTTCAGTTATCCTTCCCTTTGTTCAGTTTTTAAACCTCTCCATTTCTTCCCAGGAATCTCCAGCAAAGGAGCTCCTATTCTATTCAAATAGAAGATTAAAGTCCAGGGATCTAGGTGATACACTGAGGCATCTATCTGCTAGATATATAGGGCAGAAACTAAACATCCAGCTCTATAGGCATGCTATCTTAGCTGTTATAAGAGACTGTATGAAAGAAACTATATTTGAGGATGATCCAGATGATTCCTATGATAATATAGTAGCAGAACAGATGCATCACAGTGTTAAAACCTCCCATCTAGTTTATGCTAGAAAACAGACTGATTTCTCTAATTTTACCCTTCACAAACAGGCTCAGTTCCTCAGGTTTTCTTTAAATTATCATGCTTTTTTCCAGTTAAATAATATCTCCTTTACTTCCTTCCAATCTTCCTTTTTACATTCTAATGAGTTTAATATCCAGTCTTCTTCCTCTTATTTTCCTATCTCCTCTAATGCTTTAAAAAACAGAAAAAAACACTCTCTTTCTATCTCTTCTTTATCTGCTACTGCTTCTACTGTTAAAAAAGTTAAACTTGCTGAGCTTTCTAGTTATATTTCACTTCTTAATGAGGATTCTACTAACTTTCTATCTGATTTAGATGATAGGATCCATTCTGATACTGATTCCCAACCTGAAGAAGCTATGGATTCCTATCAAAAGCTTACACTTACTAAATCAGATGGAAAGGATCAAGCTGAGTTTTCATTTCTTACTACTGACATTCTTTCTCAATTACTTCAGGATTTCTTTCAGGATTCTACTGTTTCTTTTAAATCTCCTCAGCAGAAGCTTGCCCTACAGTTTATCCTGCAGAAAAAGCCCTGTTTAACTATTATTCTACCCACTGCTGGTGGTAAAACCACTCTTTTCCTTTTAACTGCTAGTCTTACCAGTTCTAAGTCTTCTATTATTGTTGTCCCCCTTGTCTCTTTAAAATCTGACATCAAAAAAAGAGCTGAGGAGTTTGATATCTCTTGTTCCTTCTATGAGGAAAAAAGAGTAGATAACTATGATTCTCTCATCTTGGTATCAGTTGAAACTGCTGTTAGTGAAGCTTTTATGACATTTCTTTTTCAATTACAGGCTCAAAATCAACTGGAAAGAATTATCTTTGATGAATGTCATCTTATTGTGACTGCTGAGCATTATAGATATGCCATGAAGCACCTTAAGCAGCTGCGGATGATAAATACCCAGTTTATCTTCACTACAGCTACTTTAACTGGGGATTATGAAAAGCAACTGAAAGATATGATGTTTCTTAATAATAATCTTACCATAAGAAGTCATATCTCCCAGCCTAACATTCATTACCAGATGAAGTTCTTTGGCTCTGAGAGAAAAGATGAACAGATGAATGAATTGATTGATTATCTTATTCAATTCAGACAGTCTCATTCAGATGATAGGATAATAGTCTACTGTCTATCTAAAGCTGATACTAGGGATCTATCTACTCAGATTTCCTATACTTCCACCTATTATCATGCTGATCTCTCTGATTTTGAAAAGCAAAAGCATCTATCTGAGTTTATTTCATTTAAAAAGTCTATTCTCTTTGCCACCAGTGCTATCTCAGCTGGTTTTGATTTTGAAAGGGTCACTCTTGTTATACACTTTTTATCTAGTTATTCTCTCACTGATTTTGTGCAGGAAACAGGCAGGATGGGTAGGAAAAATGAGACAGGATACTCTCTCATATATACTACTCATAAAGAGCTTCAGTTAAAGCCAACTGACTCTGCTGAAAGAACCCTCTTCAGACAGTTTTTAAATGAAAAGGTATGTAGAAGAAAGCTCCTCAGACAAGTATTTGATCAGATTATCATCTCAGAGTGTGAACCACATGAAAAACCATGTGATTTATGCTCTAAAAGAACTACTGATTTAAAACTAGGATCCTCCAATCTAATTAAGCATCAAAAAACTGTTGAAAGAAGACAAAAATGTCTGTTTCTTGCACTTAAACCCTTTCTAAATCACTGTATCATCTGTTTTACAGAGGCTATCTTTAAAGATGTCTCTAAAAGACCCCTTCTTCAGTCTCATACCTTTACCCAATGCTCCATACCCATATCATATGCCTATAAAACATTGGTAAGTAGCTTTAGAAGATATCATCTAAAGTCTCACTCTACCTGCTTTACATGCTTGTTGCCTGTTATCCTTTGCAATCAAACTAAGAAGGATGATAAACACTGTTTATATACAGATATTATCAAGCCTTTTATAGTTGGATGTTGGTTAAATAAATCCCATTTTGAAAGCCTCTCACTTCCAGTGTTAAATACACTTCCAGTGGAGACTCCAGATGGATTTTTTGGATCCATGATTGAGGTTGACAAGCAGATGTTTAACACAGAGAGTCTGGTTGGACTTATAGTCTTTTATAGACTACTGGAGAAGGCTAAACAGCTGCCTTAGAAGGGTTTTTTTCCTTTAATATTACATTTTCATTGCATATTACCTCTTTTTAAGGTGTTTGGAGTTATTTTCTTTCTTTCTCTATATCTTTGGGTGTCTCTCTTTTAATTATAAGTGTTTGAAGTTATTCTTTTGATATTTCTTTAACTTTAAAAGCTTTTTGGATCTATCTTCTTTCATTAAAGGTGTTTGAAGTTATCCTTTTAATCTTTTTAATATTTTTAGGGGGTCTCCCTCTTTAATCTTAGAGTCTTTTGGAGTTTGGAGTTTGGAGTTTGGAGTTTGGAGTTTGGAGTTTGGAGTTTGGAGTTTGGAGTTTAGAGTTTGGAGTTTGGAGTTTAAAGTTTGGAGTTTGGAGTTTGGGTTTTTCTTTACCTGGTTAAATTACTTGCACCTTTCCGTGGTAACCAGGATAAGTAGCCTATATATATATATATATAGGTGAAACCAAGTCAAGTATGATAGAAAAAATCACATCATAAATGAATATATAGTCCTAAAATATTAAGTAAAGTCTGTTAGAGTTAAATAAATTTAACTTAAAGAGTTATATCTCCATTTATCTTTACTCTGTATATGTTAACAAGTAATATATTTAACCAAAGAGTGTATAACAGTAGTAGGTTATAGATAAAAAAACTGTAAATTCCAAAAATATCAACAAAAACCAAGTAATAAAATAATTAGAGGTTAAAATTAACCTCCTATAAAGTAACCCTATTCCATTCAACCTTCTCATTTGGCTTCTCTCCATATACACTTAGAATATCCTCAATTAACCACCTGCAAGTCAACTACATACATTTTCCAAAAGGGTTTGGACAGCCTCCAACCTGAATCTTTAAGGATTTATCCTTCTTCTTCAGTTCCCTAACCAACAGTCTAGTTATATTATTAAATCAAATTTGAGGAAGCTTTCGAATTGTTGGGATATCTCCAAAGCCAGGGTTAAAAATTGAGATCTTAGAAGTTAAGAAATAGTATAAGTTAATTAAGAATTTTAAATAAAAAAGTAAAGAACACTAATAGAAATAAAAATAGATAACTTACCTGATCATCTTGAAGTTTAACTCCTACTAAGTGCCACATCCTTCTTCCTCCTTTCCAAGCCTTCTTTGCAGCTGTCTTTTTTGCCTTGGAGATA
This sequence comes from Onygenales sp. PD_40, assembly GCA_032988205.1. Lineage (NCBI taxonomy): Eukaryota > Fungi > Ascomycota > Eurotiomycetes > Onygenales > Onygenales sp. PD_40. Next base: position 24,239 of record JANTQD010000270.1, read on the forward strand.
GTCTTATTCCCCTTAATACTCATAATATTCTCAAAGATAGTAGGCTAGGAATCAATTGATTAAATTAACCATCTATATATAATAGATTTATAGGCTTGCTATCCCTTCATTACTTTCTAGTCTGAAGTTGTGGAAACATAATATTCTTCTGCCTAGG
>JANTQD010000271.1:0-24176 GCA_032988205.1 Onygenales sp. PD_40
TTTTTGCGGGGTTTTTTTTTTTTTTTTTTTTTTTTCAAACTGCTCTTCTTCTGTTCTCGAGTTTTTCGCACTGCAATCACCGCGTTCTGCAAATGTTCCGCAAAGTACTGCACGTTTCGCTGGCACGCAAGCTTTTTTCTCGTGTTCAAATTGTCATTCTCTGTACATCACAGTTCTTATTCATTGGACTCAAATTTCCCAACTATCCTCATGTAATTTCCTAGGTTTAACTGGTTTGAATTACGCATACTGTTCATATTGTTCTGGAAATACGCTACTGTTCTGCACAGCTAGTTATGCATGTTCTATATTCCGATTGCAATACAAATGTTATTTCACATCTTTTCATAGTATATCTATCGTTCCATACCTACTGTATTCCATCGTGGGTATAAACGAATGGGAATATGTGTAGTATCTGAAGTAACCCTACATATCTGCAAGAATATAGGCGTGCAAAGCTGAGTTGGTGCAACGGTAGGCGATCTCAATAATTCAGTATTAATACTATGCACGGGCTCTAGTATGGGAAAAATTTGTGCAATACGACTAGTCCCAGTAGTATTTAGATTAATCAAAATAAAATATGAAGAGATTCGGAGTGATTTAGGTGTACCGGGCATATATCATTTCCGTTCTGGTGCAGCATAATATCAGACTTGATAGTGGATTTGTTAAAATGTAGCAAAAATCGACGTAATGACAGAAGCAAGATCATCAGTTGCCAAGTGTGGAATAAAGATCACAGCAAACGTATCCTTAGGCATCATTTTACCCATCCATCAATAGCTAGAGAATAATGTATGCAAAATAAATTCATATAAGAACTCGGGAAAACAACAATGCTATCACACAACCTCATAACCCTTGGAATTAATCCATGGATATCCAGGTCCCATAACTAGTATGCGACACCACTCCCCGCTTCAGTTGCTTTGTTCGGGTAGTGCATCATAGCCCGCATACGATTATAGTCCTCCTGGGTAATGGGAAGGTATCTCGGCCGGTTAGTCTCGCTGCAGCAGGTAGGGAGGCATTCGATGAGAGAGGTTGGGTCCGGGGCTATGAAGTAAGGGATAGAGTATCGTTCTTTAATCATAAGATTAGGGCTGTGAAGACCATCCCTGAGAGGCGGGCGGGTAACGCGGTGAGTGTTAGACTGAAGCTGGTCTATGGTACAGTAATGGAGAAATCAGCATTGCCACGTAAATGCATGCATTTGTGATATAGCATTTTCGCTCCTACTGCCACATATTCCACTACTTATTTCGTAGGGCGAGAAGCTGGAAGCGCACTGTATAAAAGAAAAGGCTTACCGTTACTCCATCTCTGCAGCAAATCCCCAATATTCATCACAATAGCGTTCTCCACCGGCGTTGCGGCAACGAACTCACCCGGCCGCTTTATGTCCTCCACTTCCAACCCACCGACCGTATCCTGGAAAAGTAGAGTTATCGAACTCCAATCGGTATGGGCTGGCATACGGGCATATTGTTGGCTTTCCAAGTCGGCAGCCGGCAAGGAAGGGTAATGGAGCAGGCGAAGCTGATTATTATGTCCTGAATGAAGTTTAAGAAGATGGTCCTGATCTTCCAGACCAATCCCGATGGATATTGCTCTCAGAATGTCACTGGCAACGCCAAAGCACTCCCAGTAGAACTTCATCATGAAGTCTCGAAAGCCTGGGAGCATGTCTTCCGAGATCCATACGTTTGGTTGGTATGAATCCTGCTCACTTCCCATATCATAGCTTTCCTATAAATATGTAAATATATGCTTCTGGGAACTAAAGCAGACAATGAGGGTTGTATTTGAGAAGAGCCAGATGAATAAGATACCTTGTAATCGGTGATCTCTCTCAGCTTCTTCGCCAACTCCGGGTCATCTTTCTCGCTCAACACCTGCGACACTTTCTCGAGACCCGGCCAGGAATACCCACGATAAACGGAGGACTCTTCCGGGTGTGGTGCTCGGAGCTTCTGTTCAGGCGTGAGGTCAAAGAACTTCTTTGACCAGGCAAACGCCTCCGCCAGGCGGTCCGGTGATATGGCATGATTGATAATATAGGCAAACCCAACAGTTTTGCATGCTGATACTATATCCTGAGCCACTTTCATGCGTTCTTCTTGTGTGCTCTCCGGCTTCCAGTTCGAGAAATCGATGATTGGGATGCGCATGGAAGCGCCATGGTCCGCCTGTTGTTGTTCACTTTGCGAGGTCATGGTTTAGCCTAGTTCACTGCAAATGTTAATATGTGGCAGATAGTGGTGATCAACCGGATATATTCTCTGGTCAGCGTGAGGGGATTCTGCTCAGATATAACCTTGCCGCCACGGTCAGGTGATTGAAAGCTCGCCTTCCAACAGCTGTTGACTAATCTCCCCTCCACCTCAACGTCGATGTCTGCGAAAGGCTTTCAAATAGTATCGATGCAGTCACTATTGCTGGAATGCCCGTCGTAGTGCCTAATCTCCTGGGTCGCAATGGTGTTGATGTTGCTTATATTTCGGCTATTGGGGGAAAACATGGCTGGAAACGAGTACTAGGGAGGAGAAAACTGCATTGGTAGAACACCCCCTTTTCCCCTTTGTATGCTGTTTCTACTAATGAATAGCATAGAATATGGCTTTCAGGCAGAGTGGCCCTCCTACTTGCGTGGTAAATCAGACAACACAAACAGAAACACGTACCTTATGGCCAGGACATCGCCTTCCTCTAAAAAGTCCAAGGCCTCCCAGCGCTGGAGAAAGCGTAAAGGACTGGGGGTTCGGACGGTCCTCCTTGCCCCCATCTGTCGATGGGAATCATTACCTCACTATGTTTTCGTGGTGATCGGTTTATCTTTATTTCTTTGTCCAAGGGACAATCCGCTTTCAACTCCGAAGTGCATGCACTCCAAGTCGTCCTCTATCCTCATTACCCCCTACGTATACATACATACTATGTATTTTCAGCCTCTTATCCCTCGGGATGAAGACGTCTATTTCAAGCTTCCTAGCCTATTGCTTCTCCTATTCCTCGCTAGCTCTTCTACTCTCTTCCTCATCTACAAAAGCATTACCATGGCGTAAGCACCCCCCCCTTCCACCTCACCTATCTACTGCCCTAATAGGGACGAGAACTAAATTCAATCTAGCATTGGGGGGGAATCAAAGGGTCCCAATTACCATAACCAGCTACGCAGCTCTAGGGGATTCATATGCCTCTGGGATCGACGCCGGAATTCAACTTCATCCTACATGCTGGCGGTTTAGTGACAGTTACCCTATGCAACTAATCCGGACGGGCCTTCTCGGACGAAACCATGCCTTCCAGTTCCTCGCGTGTTCGGGTTCCGTCATGGGTCTGGTCGGGGGTTCCTCTAGCAGGAGGAAAAGTATTTCAGCTCAGATCAAGAGTCTGAAGACCGCAGATCTGGTTACTTTATCAATTGGTGGCAACGACGCGCGGTTCTTCGACGTCCTCAACGCTTGTGTGTATAGGTTCTATGGGACAAAGTCGGGCAACTGCAATGAGAGACTCCAGGAGTCGGTGAAAATCATATCGGACGAAAGATTTGAGATGGCGTACAATTGGGTTTTGGACGAAATTATGGCCAAGAGTGGTGATGCGCCCCATTTTAGGATAATGGCACTTGGATACAGCCCCTTTTTTGATGAGGCGCTTACAGAAGATTGCAATAACCAGTCCTTTGGCTTTTGGTCGATGTCGAAGCCGAAGCTCACGGTCCAACTACGGCGACAGTTGAACGACATCTCCGCCCATCTAAATAACAGAATAGCCGGCATCATTAAAGACCGCGCAGATGAGAAGGTTATATGGGTAAACTGGGCCCCGAAATTCAAGGAACATCTTTTCTGTCAGCCAGGGAAGCCAGCAAGTGATGGAGACAGCACATGGTTCTACGATGCCGATTTTCGCTCATCAAACAGTACCAGTAACGAAATCGACATAGAGACGTGCATGCAACAGACTCTGGATACGGGTGATTGGGGGGAACGCGCGGCTTGTGGTATCGCTGTGGTTCAGCAGGATTATCCGCATATGATGGCTCAGGGCTCAGGTACTACGCTTACCATCAATCGTTATCCAAACCAACCTGGTCTGGCACGCGTCTTTCATCCCAAACCACATGCCTATGCGGTTATTGCCAACGAAATAAGGAATCATTGGCCATTCATATCCCTAGAAACAGATATGTTGGAGGACTCGCAAGCACCATAAATTTCGTGAGTGAGCTAGGGGGCATGACTATGACTATTTCCTGTTCGGGTTATCAAATATGCCTAGCATTGTGGCTTTCTTGATACCAGCAAGTCTGATAATTCATCCCCGAGCTACTCGTTTCGGAAACTTCCTCAGCTTTGAAATATGCATTCTGCCCAGGTTCGGTGTCGGCCCCGACAAAGTAGTATGTACATATCACAACAAACGGTGTGTCCTCTCTCAGATAGCTTGACCTATTGATTTACCATAAGTTTTTTTTCAAACGGGCTCCCTCGTGATAATCGTCATAATCATAAATATATCCTAATTCAACAACCACAACCCATCGTTTCTCATTCTGCGATTTCCGGTTTCCGGCCATACACGTTGTAGCTAATATTCGATATCAGTTATCCCTCACAAAAAAGAAGATTGTAAGTACAGGTGACATAAAAAAGGAAATGATATGGGCGAAGAAAAACCAGGGGAGTCTGAGATCATACTAACATCGGCCAGTAACAATGAATCTTCCGATTGACCACGTCCTTGCGCACGTCACCATCCTGCCGTGAACGAGGTCGAATTTTTCTAGTCATATCGCCATTCCTCTTCTGCATTGTCGATTAGGAAGCGGAGGTGGGGTGGCACGAGCCTTGATATAGTAGTGCTTTCCGAGAACAAATCAGTTGGACTTACAAAGAGGGCTGAGGGCTGAGGGCTGAATGGGCGAGAGATCCGTTCCAATAACCTATTTATTTGCAGTAATGAGCAATGAGCAATGATGGAACTAGGGAGAGTGCCCTTCAGTACTCGGTTTTATTATATCTAGGAAAGCGCGAGCAGGCCATTGGAAGGGAGAGAGAGGTGGGGGGGGAGGGGGGTGTTTGTCCGATTCTTCTACTGGTGGAGGCAACGGGATGACGTCAGAAATGTATATATACCCTGGCTGGCTGCGATGGATGGTAATGAATCAGAATGGCCGTGTGCCTGACATGATTTGTTTACTGCCCTGATGGGTTAGGGGGTTTGGTAAAGTTGTTGGGCGATGCTTTTCGGATGATTTGTGAATCGTGACGGAGGGAGTGTGGTGTGAGGGTTGGATTGAAATGAGCACATGCCGTGTTGCGGGGATGAGGTCAACCAATGCAGAGATGAGAAGAAGAGGAAATCAAGTAATAAATACGTGGACAGCATGAAGCTACATTACTCAGGGAAGTTATTAATTCTTACGAGGGCGAAATATTGTTTTGCAAACAAAATAATTAACTGGGTTGCTTTTTGTTTGCGCGCGCTTTTTTTTTGCTTTTAATACATGACATAACAAACATCGTGTACAGAGACAATAATATCAGGTAAAGACAGGACTAGTATTTGGAAACATCCATCAGGACGAAGTAAAAAAAAGCCAAATGACGAAAACACACAAAGGGCCACGAGTCAATCCCACAGTAAACAGCGAGGAGACATCAGAACCGGCCCATAATTAAGCGTTGCGAACAACAAGAAAAGAGAACAGGTGGAAATCACAGCATCCGACATCGCGAGGTATTAGGCAGATGTGGACGAAGCGATGTCAAAGCAGCATAATAAAAAATGTCAAGACCCGCAAAGAGTAAAAATAACGGTTGCAATAAATGGGTCAAGACATAGATGGGTGCGAGCGACGACAACCGATCGATATATGTTCCCAAATATCGACGGATGGTCACTCAAGCAAACATGGCATTTCTCAAACCTCCCATCATCACAGGTTCCAAAGTAAAAAACAATCATAGCGGTGGGGAAAATAAGATCAGAACTTTTGGGACACTCAACAAGAACAAGTAAAAAGACGAAAAACTTTTAGGTGGACATGAAAATCAGCGAGGAATTTACTGCTTAGCTTCGGCGAGGGACTTCCAGTAAGTCTCGTTCCTTCTGGATTCTTCGAGGGCAGCTTCGAGTTCAGCAATGCGGGTCTCCATCTGGACTTGGTACTCGAGTTTACGAGCACGAGATTTCCGGGCGGCTTCAGTGTTGCGGGCCCGCTTGGCAGCAGTAGCATCGGTGGGGTCGTATTCGATAGCTGGCAAAGGCTTTTCGCGATGACGCGCCTTGACTCCTGAAACAGAGGAATGACGAGTAGAAGGACGACCAGAACGAGGAGAGCCTTCGGTTGAAGAACTATTCTTGACAACTGGCGAAGATGCAACAGCAACAGGCCCAGTGATTGGCAGATCTGGGATCATGGCGGCCTTTTCGACATCTTCCACAGAGGAGCTTTGCGGGAACAGCGAAGCCCACTGGCCGCTGTCAGGAAGATCGGCATCGTTGAAGAACATGGGCGAAGCGTTTTGACTGAAATAACCAGGAGAATCAAATGAAGGTGGAGTGCTGATATTCGTCAGGCAGCCGGACGGAGGGAGCGACGAGGAGGCATCCAGCATCAGGTCCTTGGGCGAAACTGTCACCTGGTTGGAGCCAGGTTCGTTGACGGACGAGAAGCTGGCGGTGCCGGGAGATTCCATCAGATCCTCCACCAACAGATCGGTGGAGAAATCGAGGTATTCCGGGAAACCTTGAAAAATATAAGTATACGAGACAGGCTTACAAATATCATTTTTAAACACAAACATACCGAGAGGAATATTAGAAGTCGACATGACGCGACGATGAGCTTGTTGAGTGTTCAAGTTCTGACGAGAAGAAATATTTTCGGCGCTATGATTAAACAATGGAACGGGGGGACGCTTGGATCGAGGGGAGTTGGACGGGGCGGAAGCAGCGTAGAAACTCGCAGGCCTCACACCAGAAGAGTTGGACTGGTTTGGCGACGACGGAGAAAACCCTTGTGACTGAGAAATAACCTTGGTTACTCTGGGATCCTGGACGGGCGAGCCGAAGGGAAGCTGGGCTTGCTGGGTGGGTTGTTGAAGAGAATGGCGTCTAGAATATTGAGCAAGATTGAAGGCCAAATCACGGTGGTTGGCAGTTCTAGGGATATTCGAATTTGCGACAGTCGCACGCTGAGTCCAGTTGCGAGGCTGATGAGAGGGAGGACTGGGATAGAGTACAAAGTCGTCCTGCGGAAAGTGCGGTGAATTTTGAGCCGGAGGCTGCGATGATGGGAGTTGAGGAGGCCATGATGACTGTTGGGTGTCCGTGGTGAACGACGTGACGTCGAACGGGGAAATGGTTCTGGGGAAGGAGGAACTGGAGCTACGCTGAGCGATGCTGAAGTTCAGAGGTCCTTGGAAAGGAGGCTCTGAAGGGGGTTGAAGAGAAGAGGGGTGGTTCTGGTGAGAAGCTATGGTGTCTGTCCGTTAGGAGACAGGAGACGACGAAGGGAGCCAGAGGCTTAGAATGCAGCCATAACGCGCAAACTGTTTGGAAACGTGGTCTAAGTGTGTTGTGGGTGTGCTGGAGCTGGGTGGTGGTGGTGTGAAGTTAAGACGTGAGGTTGAGGTTGAGGTTGTGGGATGGAGAAAGGAGGAGGAGAGAGGAAAAAAGCGAGAAGTGGGAATCAGGCAGCTAATAAACCGTGGGCATCCGCGCTGCGCCCGAAGCGGCCTAGCGTGCAGAGGCTGAACGAGAGCCCCGGTGGGCTGGGGCTAAGCCTAATGCAGCCCCCCGATGCCCCGCCTAGCCCCGATGCGGCCAAGCGTTCATTCCGCCCATCTAAAGTGTGAGTCATAGCCCGCTGCGAGCGCTGATTGGCCAATGGCAGCGTCCTCGGTTCCGCGGGGCCCGCGCTAACCGTCGACACACTCGGCCGGTACCTGGCCTGGACTTGTGTTCGACGCAGTTTCCCGCCGCAGCCCCGGTACCAGCGCCGTACTCGGAGCAGCCACTCAGCACCGCCAATTGCCCTGGTGCGCGCCCGTGGTCACGTCGCGCCGTCACGGGACTTCGCGCCCGGCCGTCTGTCCCGGCCTGATCAGGCTAACATGGGCCGCCAGCCAGGGTTCTTTCTGACTCATTTCCGCAATACGAGCTGTTTCCTGTGGGGAATGTTCTTCATCTTGGTTGCTGAGAGTTTCATCAACAGTGCAGCGTCCCCTCGCCTGGAAGCCAATTGACTCGCGGTAAACTCCCCGGCTCCATGGGCAATGGGAATGGGGAAACCTTGCATACATGTCAACGAAAAGGCGTGGAAAACAAAAAAAAATCCAAAAAAGCCACTATGGCGGGGCTTTATTAGATTGGCTGGTGGGTCCATCCAGACTCTGGCACAGCCCGATGCCAAACTGCTTCGAAAGTCCATCCCACCCGCACTGAAACGCCGGTGCCGGTTGTGGTTGGCCCGTGACAGTGAGGCTCTGCTGCATCTCCATCCTGCAGATGCATTTTCAGCCGCATCGCATCTTATATCTACGAGCCATGGCCCATGGCTGAAATTCACTGCCTCACGGAACAGTATTCTTAGATTGTTTGTTGAAGAGTGCATCCGTCTTCAATCATTCTGATTGGAAGACCTATTCTCTTACTAGTAGTCCTCATCTATGATACCCCCAAGCCACTTGCAACCCAGCGCCTACTCGTCCTCAAGTAGGAGGCGGTTACTCTGCTATTGCTCCCTCCATTTTACTCTGGATTCAAAATATTGTTTCGCTACCGTACTGTGAATGTATGGCCCCGAAAAAACCCTCAATGACGGTCAACTTGATCAAGCCATCAAGTAAAATCCACATGCCAATGATCGCAGGTTTTGGCTTGACAGTCAACTCTACGAATCAGTTATCATGTGGTTGACTTCCTACCTCTCGACTTAGCAACCTACCTGTTAGGCAGGTTAGTGGGCAGGTTAGCAATCAATAGGTTTAGCAGGCATGTTCAAAGCTCCAAATCAAAAGAAGCTGGATTGCCTCCAGGACTGCCTCCCTAGCAAGAAGGAGTCGACATAGTGGCCAATTGATTTAACTACCGCGGTCAATTTTCTACTCGAAGTCAACAGATAGACAGTTAGTTCATTATTAACATCATGTTATAGTTTCATAGATTAAAACCTGCCATTTTTATCTATATCTTATATGACTTTAACTGTCGCTCGACCGTCAAATCATAAGTTGATGTTCATTGTCGGTGGATATTCTACACCAATGCGGGAAGCATACGGTCAGTTCGCGCCTCGATATGATGGACCCTTCCGCGTTGTCAAGCTCGCATACCTCCTGGATCTGCCGTCACATTTCCGCTCCACATCCTGATATCCATAGCCCATCTCGAAGCAGCACCGCCCGACGTCGACCCCCGCATGTGAACACCTCCAAATACAGGATCAATCGCCATGCAAGCCGATAGCAAGGAATGGAAGTCCTACGAGATTGATCAGAATAATAGCAAAGACGGTGGGCCTGCCCCATACAGACCGCGGACCAACCTGAAATCCGACGTTTAACAATACCCGCCTAGATTCCGGCGTGGTACACTCGATGGAGTAGTGAATTCCATTCCATGCACCCTCATGTACTCATTAAGGTTTGATTCTTAACAGGCTTTGGTTCCAGTAATTCAAACATCTGTTGTTTCCAAAACCAAAACTAACCTTAAAATATAGACCCTTTTGTCGTCATCAGTTGTGATGATGAATAAAAGAGTTTAGGATAGCTATTTTAATAAATCTGAAAGGTGAGATCATTTCCGCCCTCTTCCTCTTTCATCTTTTTCTTCTGCAAATCTCTCGCTGAATCGCCTAATCCACCGTTACAAAGGCCTGGCCACTTTCGTCTACTATTCCTTCTTCTCCATCCCACTACAGTTTCAGTCGCCATTCCCATCTACAAACAAAACAAAAAAAATGCCCCGCTCGGGGTTGGTGCGTGCCTGGCGCTTCTATTGGACCCATAGTCGGTCCTTCGCTCTGGCAATGGCGATGCCAGCATTAACCTGGAGCACCTATGAGGTACGTGTGGGTTATTTTTTTGCATTTAAGCTATTCACTAGAGAGGGGGGGAAACAGAAAGCTGACTCTGATATGTTGATCTATAGAACCACCGCCTGTTCCAGGAGAGAAACAGGCTGTACCGCGAGCGGGATCACTTACTCTGGCATATTGAAGAGCTGTCAAAGAACCAGAAACAGGATTAGAAGGATGAATTTTCTGGCTCTATCTTTCCTCGCTCTCTTGTCACGCTCTCCTTTTTACTTTGCTGAAATGCCTTTTGAGGGTTTCTTGTTGAAGAACTGAGTTCTATACTGTGTATTTTTATTCTGATATTCTGCTGCCATTGGGGGGTGGGTGGAAACTCGAGTTCAGCTAACAAATTTGGATCTATAGAATCCAGCAACCAACACGAGAAATTCTTGATAGCCCCGCCCAGCTGCAGCCCCAATAAACACACCAGATATCCTAGAATCAGCTAGAACATCTGTCCTCTTACAGCTGGACAAGTGCAAATTCAAAACAAATAAAAAAAACCCCACATCCATACAAAATGTGCTGTTGAACCTGCAGGTTCTCTGCACTGCTGGGCTGTTAAGCTATATGCATCTTCACCACTAGAGACTGTCAACTGCGTATGATGAAATCTTGACATCAGCCCTCTTTACTCAGAATCCAGATATCTGCAGAGGAGCAGGCAGCATGGCAGGACCTGCCCCCCAGGCCCTGAATTTCAGATCCTCAGCCGCCGGTAACAGCGTGTCGGACGAGGCGCTTTCAAACATCGTCCAGGCGCTTGATATCGTGCCTCGGAAGCGGAACGGAAACCTTGGATATTGAGAATATCCTGCCAGCATCGAGCGACGACGGTCCGAGAAAATCAGTTAAAATGAACCTGGCGGCAGCCATTTACCCCTTGCCTATCGCAATATCCTGCCTCAAACTTCGCATCCGAACATCTATAGTGACGCTGCTTTTTGGTCCATCGACGTCGTCCAACTCTTTCTATCATCCCGAAGCCGAATTCGCTAAGTGTTGGGTCGTTCACTAATAGGAAACGCTAGCTGGGTGTATTCGTGGGGTTACTGCTCCTTTGAGGTGGGAAAATCCATTCGGTAACGTATCCCTTGAGATTCACACAGAATTCATAAAACGATCCATTTCATTCCTCTACTGGGCTGAACAATCCACTGATATTTCGGCTGATAGACCTAACACCACATTCGTTTGGCTATCGCAATGAGATTGCTGAAGCGCCCAGGCCAAGAGCTGTACCCTTCTCCGCTAGTTATCTGAGCGAGTCACCACGAAGGATAATCATTTGCGTCCGGCAGGTTTGGGTCGACAACGAGGAGGGATTTGAGTGGTGGGGAGTATAGATGGCAGATGGTGGATGGCGTTGGTACAGTAGGGATGTGCGATATGGAGGGATTTGAGCGGTGTGGAGTATACATGGCAGATGGCGGATGGCAGATGGCGGATGGCAGATGGCAGATGGCGTTGGTAGGGACATGCGCTCCCTCTTGCTATTCCCTTAGGGAAGTGTAGGAGAGAAGGAAAGGAAGAGAAAGGGTGAAATCGCACAACGATTGCGAAATCTTGTATATAAAAGAGAAACTGTCAAAAAATACCTGGAGAAACACCTACATCAATCACATATAACCCGCTTCTATCACAAAACGAATGGGACCATCAAGGATAAAACCTCCCCTCCCCACTAACACCCGACCTCCTCCTCAACCCTGTCCCATCCCGCAACACCGTAGTATCAACCTCCGACCCCGTACTAACCAATTTCTTCTGTGAAACAGGCACCTTGGTCAACTTCTCAAACGCCTCCTCTTCCACTTCCTTCTCCTTTTGTTCCTTCTCGGCCTTCTTCTGCTTCAACAACTCCTCCCTTGCCTCCCCATCTTGCAAACTGCTACTATTGTTAACATCGTCACCAGCAACGGTGACACCACCAAGCAACTCATCCTCCGCCTTCCTGGTCTCATCCGCAGCCTTCTTCTCAACTTCCTCACGCGCCACGACAACCTGCCACGACGGCCTCGCCTCGTCACCAAGTGCTGTGCCGGAGGGGCTCTGGATCTTCAGCTTCCGAATCGTCGCAACGAACGTGCACATGAACTTATTGCTTCTCTTCGCCCTCAGCATCTCATTGCTCCAATTCTCCTTATGCGTGAATGATACACGCAGCTCCATCTTATTCATTTCATGAATACTGGCAACACTCAGCCCCAGCGCCGGTTGGTAGTCGCGGTTGTTTTCTTTCAGGAAGGTCTCTAGCTCAGATCGTAGCGCCATGATGGTGGCGAAGGGGGTTTTGACGTTTATGAAAAACGAGCGGCCTTCCTTGTTCGCGCCGCTGCGGGTTATGTTCTCTATACGTAAGCTATTGAGGCGGTCGTTGGGGAGTTGGACGATAGCGTTGTTGTCCAGCCGCTGGAAGACGGTGTAGAGGATGGATTCTTGCACGACGATGCCGGTGACGGGGGGTCCACCGTTGTAGACTTCGACGCGGTCTCCGATATCGTAGGGCTATTCGAGGTGTTTAGGTAAGTATCGAGCATGACTAAATAGGTAGAGAGCAGTAAATAAGGATAGAAACAAACTTACGTGATCGAAAAACACAAAAACGCAACCAGCGACGAATTTGTGGATGGTGCGGCCGACGGCGAAACTGAGACCAAGAGCGATGACACTAACAGTCTGCTGGATTTCTTTGATCGTAGGAACGTATAAGACCAGGATAAAGAAGATCATGACCAATGCAAGGAATAGCACGCCAATCCAGTCGGCAGTATTGATGCAATGATTGATGCTAGCCATTCCCCGATAGATATCCCTTCGGATCCGCCCAGCTTCAATGACGGTCCACACCATTTCTTCAAGTTTAATTCCCTTATTCTCGTTTTTGTCAAGGGCCTTGAAATGCTGCAACGCTTCCTCGCGCCGGTATGGTCCCAGCACCTCAGCAACATCTTCCGCGGTCAATTGTTCTTGACCTTCAGAGGTAAGGGACTTCCAGATGCGGCTGGCAAGAGCAGCGGACGCTTTCGGGTCCGCCAGAGCACGTTCAACGATGGCGTAGGAACCGCTATGGCTCATCCAATGCGATTTGGATTCGGATTTGATTCCAAAGTAAGCTGATGTCTTCTTATTGCCCCAGCCCATTTGCCGGAGGAAATCCCCTGCCCCTGCAGCGGAGATGTCTTTTGTGGGGGTTTCTTGGTTGATAGCGGTGTCCTCGGCGATAAATGCGCTACTGCCCACGGGGTACAAGTAGACTGATGCCTCGTAGAGAGTCACGAGAGCAATATGCATTTCTTTAGACTGGGTGTTTTTCCCTTGATTTCCGCGGTAGTGGAAGTGAATCCTGATATAGAGCATGACGATCTTCTCGGCAAGGTAAAATGCTCCCCAGAATGTAACATGATGAAGAACGTCATCAACGGTGTCATCCCAGCCCCAGCTATCCGGGTCCTTATTCCAATTTACAGCCAGTAGCTTATTTTTATCGATCAACTAGTTATATAACCTGTCAGGTACACGTTTTAAGGAGTTGATTAGCTGATACGAACCAGATGGAAAGAGATATATGATCCAAGTATGGTTCCACAAACCACAAACGGAAGTCTCATCGTCCGGAAAATTCTCCAATATCTCTGTTGCGCTGGATTGACGTATCTATCAATGAGTCAGCATTCGTTCCATAACTGCTGACCATCCCCCTTTCTAGTGTTTGCTCTTACCTTGCAACAAATCGAAAAACATAGGGGAAAGCCATTATCAATATATCAGAGGCGCATCCTGATAACCAAGTAGCTTCCAACCAAGCAAATAGGTAAAATACAAAGTTCTCCTCCTGTTTTACCTTCAGCTCTTTCTCCGTCGTAATTTTAAGATTGTCGAGGTCCTGGTCGTTGCGAAAGAGGACTATGGGAATGGCCAGTGCAACTGCCACAAGCACGACTATCAATCCATACCCCACACCCCATATCATATGCCGTCGCCATCCGGCACGCTGGGGCTTGGATGGCTTGGAGTCATTCACCTTCTCAAAGGTTCGGTTAGAGGGTATGGTGGCGAGATTCACCTCTTCCTCAGAAGGGTCCCGCCGTGTTTTGAAGAACATCTGAACCAAAATCAAAATAAACTAAGAGGGAATGGATTGCAGACAAAAGCAGAACATAGGGAAGATCAGAAAGTATTGACAAATGAATGTGAGAGAGGCAAGGAATGAGAAGGAATGAGAACTTTGAAGAAGAAAAATAACAAGCAACTAGCTGACCAAATGCGCAGGCAATGACAGAGTTAAATATCCCAACGGCAAGATATCTAGAGCCCACAGTCACATTCCCTCGGATCATACCAACAAGGCTTCAATGTGATCCTCCGCTGGGTTGAGCCTCTCGTAGGATCGCAGGGGAAACTGCAAAAATAGAACATCGGCACTTTGGTGGCCGACCCCCTTTTCTGTTTTGGTGGGTCCGATGTATTTGACTCCGACGGCCGATGACAACATCGGTAGATTGATAAGGGTGAATGTATCAGAATACTGGAGGACAGATCTGTGAGCACTACCTGCCAATGCTAGAAGCCCGATCTAATAGTAATTGGTATGTATACTGCAAATCGACAAGAGATGGTACGGCTATAGAAAACCCGAAGTTGAGAATAAGGACCACCAGGGACAGTCTTGTTCGCTTTGGCTCTTGGTCAAACTCTTTGTATTTTCTGTGTGGGCCAACACCATAGAGCCAAAGGTTAAAATTAGTATGCCAAAGATAAAGGACCCGAGCTCTTGTCCGCATGGTGGCAGTGGGCAGTCATCTCCAGACCCCAATCGCCAGCAGCCGCGAACCTAGCCCGACATATGCGAAGAAGCATTGGCTTCCAAAGGATCTGTAGAACATAGTTCATGTCCTGCGGCGAGCTCATCAATATTACGGGCCAAGCACTTTAAACAAGCTTGAATCCCACAATGATCCTTCGGAGAGGCCACGCGTGCGTTGAGCAACGTCGGCGGCTCGCGGTGGGGCGAGGGGGTGAACAGAATGGAGAGATATGGATTCTCTGCTGCAGTTTGCCCAAAACAGTGAACGCAGCTAGAGATTTCTGGGTAGCCATATGCCGCGTGTTCAGCGAGCGGACTCATCCTCAACCTTGGACGGCTCCGTGAGCAGTGCCAGCGAGGAGAGAAGGAGGAGAAGAAGGAGAAGAAGAAGGAGAGGAAGAAGAACGAGACGCAAGCCCGGGGAGAAGTTATTCAGGTCCGGGGAGAAGTTGAGCCGCAGACTCGGTCGCTAACTCGTTAGGGCCTTGGCGCTCGTATTCCCCAATTCCTTGGCGCAACCTTGGAAGAAAAGCCCGCCAAGCAAAATAGAAGCGATGCTTCCTCCATGCGGAAAACGGCTGTTATGAGCGGCTCCAAGACAGGCCAGACCTGCCCAGGCGCAGCGAAGTCGAGGTCCAGTGCAGGGCAAAGGCGCGTGGTTTTGCCTCGTGCCAGGCCAGGTGGGTATCAGTATTCCGAATCGGAGGACCATATTCTGTGGGAAGGATTCTTCTATAGACTGCTGCTAACTTCTTATTAGCATCGAAACCCTTTCAAGTGGTCCAACATGGAGGCTAAGAACAGGCAGCTCAAAGACTCGCCAAATCAGAGTTCATTCTCGGGGCTCTCAGCGGAAATCTGAAACTGATGTCTGGGCTTCCATAGGGTAGCCAAATGCAGGCCAGGAAGGGGGGGATGCCAGGAGCCATTCCAGTATACATAACAACCTATTACACCCAGACCAAAGGATATTACCGAAAGCCTCGAGGAGAATCATCCCACGCCCAAGGGTAAGGGGTATTATGATGCTCACAACTCCCATGGTGGGTCTGACATTTGAACATGAGCAGTGATGTTCTCAACGGCTCCTCAAATAAATTGTAGCCAAGCACATTATGCTGAAGTCAAAGACAAACCAATGGGCCACTGTGTGAGAGACACCTTGGCTGCGGAAGAGAACCGGCTGTTGACATGATTGCTAGGGCTTCGCCTGAATCATAATGTTGAGCTGGGATGGAGGTAGGAGGATTGAACCTGTCCATCAAAAATCCGATAGTTGAAGTTCCGTTAATTCGTGCCCTGTCGTCTGGTGGTATTCCACGGCGTGTATTTCTCCGCGAGGAGCTGGTGGGACATGGTGAGGACAAGGTGCGAAGGAGGGGGTGTATATGAATGCAAGGCACTCGCACTAATGTTCGGGAGAGTGCACCCCAATCCTTATAAACCATATAGATATTTGGCCATGCATGGATGGCACAAACAGCAATCAAGCGGACGGCGAGGGACAAAGAAATAAACTCAGGAATGCGGGGGGCTCAAGGTATATTCCAGGCATATATACTTCGGACCGAATAGCCGCGGGGTCTGGATTGGTTGATTGTCAGGGGTAAAGCCAACGGTTATGAACTGCGTGGCAAAAGCGCAGAGCAGTTGAACGCGTAAATTATTCCGTAGATGCATTATCATTACAACATCTGCCTCGAATTAATTCAGGTGTTGGTGTTGCTGGTGGTGATATAGCCGCCAAAGACCTGACTAAACCCCGGATTTCCCCAGCCAGCCCCAGATAACTATCGGAGTTCGGTTAAATATGGCCCGTCGGATATCAGCCTGACCACACCCAACCACCTCCATCATCGCCAAACATACCCCACGAACCCCCTCCAAACGCTGCTGGATGCTACCCTATCCTGCATGGTAGCGGCCTCTAGTCTCTGCTTCCCCTCGTTCGTCGTCTGACTGCCGCTGCGCTGCGTGGCATGGTCCCCCTCGTCTGCCATCGCATGCAGGTCACATCATCCCCTGCACACCCATCCGCCTCCTCCTTTGCCCCGAGCTATTACTCTGAAACCTAAGCATCATCAACTGCTGCTGGCCGCCACATTCTCTCACATCTGGCGGGAGCCAGCGTTCTTTTGGAACACTGTACGACTACGCCAACAGCTCTGAATCGTGAGGATGCGTCCCACTCTGTGGCCTTGCCGGGGCGGTCCTCGGGTGGACTCCGCTCACCTCTCGCAGCGCGTTGTCTTTGCCGTTTCTGGTTGGTTCAAACAGCCTCCACCTCCCTTCCCCATCTCTAAAGCTCTGGAATAGGTTCGGAACTAATATGGACTCTTTGGCATAGCTCTCCAGTTACGCCGGTTCTCCTACTCCGTCCCGAAATGGAGCGAGGAACAAAAGAAACCATCCACCCCGCCGAAACTAATTACCTCCGTACCGTACTCCGCCCTGACAGTTGGAATCCCCTTTGAAACCTATCCGAACGAGCGTCGTGTCGCAATAACCCCTCAGAACGCGGCTCTTTTGCTAAAGAAGGGGTTTTCACGTGTCTTGATTGAGCGTGGTGCTGGTGCCGCAGCTCAATTCACAGATAGCGCTTACGAGGACGCAGGAGCTATTCTGGTGGACAGGAAGTCAGTCTGGTCAGACAGTGACATCCTGCTCAAAGTTCGCGGGCCCTCTCTCGATGGCTCGAATAACGAGGTGGCGGCGTTGCGCGAGGGAAGCACCCTCATATCGTTCTTGTACCCCGCACAGAACAAAGAACTAGTCGATGCGCTTGCGGCTCGTCGAGTGACTTCTTTTGCTATGGATATGATTCCCCGTATTTCCCGAGCTCAGGTGTTCGATGCCTTGAGGTATATTGGACCTATCCAAAACTCGTAATGAAAATGCTCACAGTTTCCTAGCTCTATGGCAAATATTGCTGGTTATAAAGCTGTTTTGGAAGCTTCCAATTATTTTGGTCGGTTTTTGCCAGGCCAGGTTACAGCGGCTGGGTAAGTAATAAATATTGAACTCATACGTCCGGCTAGTGAAGGCAATGAATGTCGGCTAACGATCCACAATCTAATCGTGTAGCAAGGTATAAATAATCCAGCTAAAAAGTTTCAATTTTCCAGAACTGGTAACACTAATCAATATCTAGATTCCCCCTGGAAAAGTTCTTGTTATTGGTGCAGGTGTAGCTGGTCTCAGCGCCATCGGCGCCGTATGTGCCCTTTCCACTTTAATGGTTTTTCCTGTTCTCACGGTTTGCGCAGGCTCGCCGTCTTGGTGCAATCGTCCGAGGTTTTGATACACGATCCGCAGCGCGTGAACAGGTGCAGTCTCTAGGTGCCGAATTCGTTGAAGTCGACATCCAGGAAGATGGCTCTGGTGCTGGCGGTTACGCCAAAGAAATGTCCAAGGAATTCATCGAGGCTGAAATGAAGTTGTTCATGGAGCAGTGCAAGGAAGTAGACATCGTTATTACTACTGCGCTCATTCCTGGACGACCAGCACCGAAATTGATTAAGAAGGAGGTAGGTCTCGAAAACAATAGTATTCTGCCATAACTTCATGCTAATATTTTTAACTAGATGGTCGAAGCAATGAGACCAGGTTCAGTGATAGTTGATCTAGCTGCTGAAGCCGGTGGAAACTGCGAATTGACTGTCCCTGGACAATTGAACGTACACAACGGCGTGACTGTTATAGGTTCGTTTGATGGCGAGCATGGTTAACTATTGCTGCTAACCTATTCCTAGGATACACGGATCTTCCCTCACGGCTACCCACACAATCATCAACGCTTTATTCGAATAACATTACCAAGTTTCTCTTTTCGATGGCCCCTGAAGAAAAACACTTTGGCATTGATCCTACAGATGAGGTTGTTCGTGGTTCAATTGTTACAGAGAATGGCGAAATCCTCCCCCCGGCTCCACGACCTGCTCCCCCACCTACTCCTGCTCCAAAAGCTGCGGCTGTTGAAGGCAAGGAGGCAGAAACTTTGGCCCTGACCCCATTCCAAAAAACTTCGCGAGATGTCGCTACCGTAACAGGCGGAATGGGATTAGCAGTAGCTCTAGGAAAAGCCACTGGCCCATTGTTCATGAGCAACGTATTTACCGCTGGACTTGCTGGACTTATTGGCTACCGTGTTGTGTGGGGAGTCGCCCCTGCTCTACACTCCCCTCTAATGAGCGTAACGAATGCGATTTCAGGTAAGAATACCTTATCCTCTGTTGACGAGTGTCACTCACATGGTCCGCGATTTAGGCATGGTCGGTGTTGGTGGCTTGTTTGTCATGGGAGGAGGATATCTTCCCTCAACATTCCCAGAAGCTCTTGGTGCCCTATCGGTCCTTCTGGCATTCGTAAATGTATCTGGAGGATTCGTCATCACCAAACGGATGTTGGATATGTTCAAACGTATGTTCTCATCTGATTCCTCCCCAACCCGCTAGTCATTTCTAATGGAACAAACAATAGGCCCAACGGACCCCCCTGAATACTCATGGATGTATGCCATTCCTGGTCTGTTGTTTGGTGGGGGCTATATTGCCGCTGCAAGCACTGGTATGGCCGGACTTGTGCAAGCTGGATATCTCGTCAGCAGTTTATTATGTATTGGTAAGCTTATAACTATACTTCCTCTGGGTATTCACGCACTGTTGGCTGACATTGTAACCTAAGGTTCACTCTCTGGTCTCGCATCCCAAGCGACAGCTCGGATAGGTAATAGCCTTGGAATATTGGGTGTAGCCTCTGGCATGCTCGCATCTCTCGCTGCTGTTGGTTTCTCGCCTGAGGTACTTGCCCAGTTCGTCGGAGTTGCTGGTCTTGGAGGCCTTGTTGGTGAGTTAAACCCCCCCCCGGGGCAGAAATATAATGCGATTTCGCGATTCTAACTGCCTTTAGGTGCCCTGATCGGTCGTCGCATTACACCCACTGGATTGCCTCAAACGGTTGCTGCGCTGCACTCCGTTGTCGGATTGGCTGCGGTTCTTACAAGTATCGGAAGCGTCATGGCGGATTTGGGATCTATCTCAACCCTTCACCTTGTTACCGCGTACCTAGGAGTTCTAATTGGTAATTATGACCCTACACCATATTCCAAACATTAAATTAAGAGTATATAGGTGGTGTTACATTCACGGGCTCAATTGTTGCCTTCCTCAAACTTGCTGGACGCATGTCTTCGCGTCCCACGATCCTCCCTGGCCGACATGTGATTAATTCATCCCTGCTTGGAACGAATGCTGCTTTGATGGGTGCCTTCGTCACTATGGCTCCAGGTGCCCCTGTGGTGGCAGCTGCCTGCCTGGGAGCTAATACGATACTTAGTTTCGTGAAGGGATTCACCACAACTGCTGCCATTGGTGGTGCTGATATGCGTAAGTTATCTATTCATACGGGCACTCTGGTTTGGTTTTCAAATTGCTGACAAGGAATGCTTGTCTGCTAGCTGTTGTCATCACTGTCCTAAATGCCTATTCTGGATTTGCATTGGTTGCAGAGGGCTTTATGCTTAACAACCCATTATTGACGACTGTTGGATCACTCATCGGAGTTAGCGGTTCAATCCTGTCATATATCATGGTAAGTTCCTTGAACCGACACTCGTTGATGAAAGTGCCTGCTGACATTCGTTCCGCAGTGTGTTGCAATGAATCGGTCGTTAACAAATGTGTTATTCGGGGGCATATCTGCCCCAAGTGCAGCCGAGCATAAAATTGAAGGAGAGATATCTAAAACTTCGATTGAAGATACGGCTGAATCTCTAGCCAATGCAGAGAGCGTTATCATCGTATGTTCCTGTGTTATTCACATATTTTGGTGGTTTAGACTGACTATGTTTTAGGTTGTCGGTTACGGTATGGCCGTTGCGAAAGCCCAATATGCAATTTCCGAAATTACCCGGATGCTACGAGCCAAGGGCATCAAAGTCCGGTTCGCAATTCATCCCGTTGCTGGAAGAATGCCAGGTCAATGTAATGTTCTGCTAGCAGAGGCTTCTGTGCCGTATGACAGTAAGATTTACCCCCTTATCGATTGGTAACATGCATGGGACTAATCAATCCCTTTAAGTTGTCTTGGAGATGGACGAGATCAACGACGACTTTGGTGAAACGGATGTAACTCTAGTCATTGGTGCCAACGACACCGTGAACCCCATTGCGCTTGAGCCTGGCTCCGCCATTGCTGGCATGCCTGTCCTCCATGTATGGAAGAGCAAGGAAGTCATTGTTATGAAGCGTGGCATGGCTAGTGGCTACGGTAGGCCTACCTCAGATTCTTCCCCACCGGAAGCCCTATACAATTTCCCAAATCCTTGCTAACCACAACCAATATCTGGTCTTATAGCCGATGTGCCAAACCCCATGTTCTACATGCCCGGAACAAAGATGTTGTTCGGAGACGCGAAGACTTCTTGTGACGGTAAGCTTGTTGATTTCGCGACCAGTGTCCTCCCAAGGAACCACCTTAGCTAACTACCATTTCCCCTTTTAGCAATTCAACACGCCATCGATGCGCGGAAATAAACCCAAACTGCAAGCTACCCAGCAAGGAAATCCAAATTGACCTCTGGCATCCCTGGCGCCCACCAGTCACAACGAACAAATGCAAACGGCATATTAAATACCAACCAGCCAACGGACGAAAATGAATAGATGGATGGATGGATAAGAATTGAAAGAAATTAACCCTTTCTCATAGCAAGTGTTTCCTCCTTTTCTTTCCCAGCGTGCAAAAATTTGTATACCCCCATCGCGCATGCATGCAAGCGAAGCAATTTTCCTTGTCGAAAGATCAAATCAAATCTATTCAATAGAGGTTTCATTAGGAATATTTGGCAACCCATTTCTTTCTTTTCTTTCGCCATTTTCTCCCTCTATCTATATATGCTTGCCGCCTTCGCGAAAGCGAGAACTGTACCATCGATACTCCAGATATTTTTGCATTTTAGAGGCGTGCATACACCCCCCCGTGCCAGAGGGCTTTCTCCGGGTAGCCTATCGTATATTGTTGGCAGCATCATCTCATATATCACATCATGTCCTTGTTGTTTTTTCTCTTTCTGCCCGCTCTGTTCATCAACTTGACCCGTTTTTTGTCAATTCCAATGCCTCCATATCCCTCTCCGCCGTCGTTTTTATTTTTATATTTATTTCCATTTATTTACTTATTCCTTTTTCAGCTTTTCCATATTGCCTTGCCTTCCCCTCATTGCTTCTATCCTACAGAACTATAGTTTGCCTTTGCGAACAACAAATAAACTAAAATACAAATATACCGAGTTTGTTACCACTTTCGTGAAACCTCCATTAACATGCGCCCAAACGTATGAGGTACAGAGTTTGTTAGCTAAATGCGCCATATTCCACAACTTCCAGTTGAGCTTGGGTACCTACCTACCTACCTACCCTATATTTACCAACAATGTAAAGACCGCCGGCCGAGGTTGGCACCCGGAACGAAAAGAGGTGGCTATACAGCCAATACTGGGATTACTTGGAGATTCAAGAGGGAGATATTCATTCTTTCTCTTGGAACGGGACTCTTGGGTTCTTGGGTCTTGGATTTGTGTCCTGCCGGAAAGGAAATGATAAATAGCGGATGGCTGGATGGGAAGGGGATGGATGTAAGGGATGGTAAAGCCTTCTGGCTTTTTGATAATGATGTCCTGATGACTTGAGATGGACGGATGTTGCCCTGGATGCTGACCGTTGTGGGATGGGTTGGATTGGAGAGTTGCGCCACGGGCTCGTGGCGATTAGTTAACAGGGCTGAACGATTCGCCTACCTATTGAAGTTGGAGAAGCAAGGCTAGATAGGGAGAGAAGCGCTTATTCTATTGTGCTCACATAACCCTGCTGCGTGGAAGTTTCTTGGTGATTGGGGACAAGCGTGGCCGGAAAAATGACAGCTGCCAAGAAACATTTCTTGGGCTGCTTAGCAGAATGTTCCTCGGATTTAGGATAAGAGAGATACTTCAAGGAGGTATCTCATGTACTGGGATAAGCAGCAGGCCTGGGACGTAACTTATCCAACACGGCCCGGCGGTTCGTTATTGAGGTGGCGTTTCAATGGGAGAAAAAGGGGGCGGGGCGGGGTGGTTGGGTGATGGATGGGATGGGGCTCTCAATTGAATCACGGAGATTTTCCTTTAGTCCAATTGTATGGGACCGATTAGCATCATGCAGAGAGAGATATTTATTAACTCGACAAGAGGAACCTCCACGAAGCTTTTGACGGTGGATATAAAATGTCTTGAAAATTTTGCTACTGGCAGGTACCCATCTCATCTGGCTCTGTCACTATCACGACGCAGGAACAGGAACCGCAAAGCTTGGCCTGGCCCAGCCACCTCTGATATGAGAACTATCCCCCATGTGCCACTGAAGATCTCTTGCCTCAGGGGGTCACAATCACCAACCAAGGGTTTCCGTCTCGGTAGTTATTTAGGGGCTCAACTTCCAGCCACCTCACCTCGGCCTCGCGTCTTTTGGAATCGGGATCGGTGCGCGATGCATGGAGTGGCATTGACCGTGTATCGAGAGTCAAAAACTCTCTCTCTTTTTTTTATATATATATCTCTGTGCTATCCAACATCCAAACCTCAAGATCTGTCGTTGACTCGTGAGGCCTAAAAAAAAATAAATAAAAAAAAAATCGCGCGGCCTAACGTTGCTGCAGAGCCAGGAGCAAGCTAAGCTCCGATAGTTGACTAAGCTAGCAGCACGGCACTATTGGCTCCACTCCAATACAGTGATCGACAGCGCCCTTGCAAGCTGTGTATGTATGTTACGGTATGTATGGCTGATACTTATCTTTCGTGTCTGGCGCTGGTATCTTACCGTACGGTATCGTTGGCCGGTGATTTTGCAAAACGCCAGACTTGCTCCGTATCTCTCTATCCCTCCGTACGCAAGCGGCGTTCGAGATGATGGAAGAGGGCGAAATGATGGAAAGGGCAGAGGGTTTATTGGCGAGAATGGCCCCGGTGTACCTTCAGCCATCGAGGTCCTCGCTGGAGATCTAGATCGCGATGACGGAAGAGTGGCGTGATGCGATGGCACAATATCAGACGTCAAAGGCTGATGAGGCAGAATACGCTGCTTCATCCACCATCTCCGCAGCTATCGCCACCAGGACGACTGCCTTGCAGATGGAGCGGTGAGAGCCGCACTTAAATGTTAGCAAGTCATCAGACCATGCTATGAGGATGTTTCTATTTTGCCGACAACTAGTGGTAAATAACCTCCACCCTAGTGTTTT
>JANTQD010000272.1:0-24154 GCA_032988205.1 Onygenales sp. PD_40
CATCGCCCTACCCCATCCCACGCCCACGCCCCCCCCCCCCGGCGGGGCCCCCCCCCCCCCCCCCCCCCCCCCCTTCCCCTTCTGGGTCTTAGTGGCTCAACTGTGTTTTGCAAGGAGATGAAGAAATAGCGGGCGGGTAGGTCGGGGGTATGTCCCATCTAAATATGTAAAGAGAAACAAGCCGTGGTAGGAAAGGGAAGGAGAACTTGCCCCGCCAGTTCCTGGGTAAACTGTCCCATCCAACTCACGCATAGAAAAAATAAACCTCCTGATTAGATAGAGATAAACCCTGCGCCCCACGCTGCCGCGTTGTTACCACCAGCCGTGCGCGCCCCCATTCATTCATCACCCCCCACCCCCAAAACCCCCCTTAAACAAGTCCGGGAATCATAACGTACCGCTTACGCTTATACTTATCCCCAAACTCCTTCCGATACTTATTCTCCTTCTGCCTCGCCCACCTCGCCATCGGCGCACACGCCACCACAATAAACAGCAGCATGCTCCAGCTCAGCCCGCTGACAAGATACATCCCCAGCCACGCCAGCACTTCGAACAGATAGTTCGGGCACGTCACGAGGCCGAAGCCAAAGCCGTGCGGGATGCCGCGCTCCGTCGTGCCCGGGCGCCGCAGGTTGCGCAGCGTGAGGTGCGCGGAGAAGTTCGCGAGCTCGCCGAATGTGTACAGGATCATGCCTGGGTGGAGGAGGAAGGGGGGGAAGTTGGTGTCCAGGTCCGTTTGGGAGGCGGCGGGCGTGTAGGCCCAGTAGGCGATGTTGAGGCCGGCGAGGAGCCAGTAGTGCGCGCTGTTGCGGAAGACGTAGGTGAAGGGCATCGTGGCGCGGCCGAAGCGGTGGATGAAGATGGTTTCGAGCTCGCGTTTTACGAAGTGCAGGGTGATGAGGGCGCAGAGGAGGAGTTGGTGGTTGGAGGGTGAGGGGATGGTGGTGGTGCGGTATGTTAGGGAGCGGAGGGTGGGTGAGAGGAGGAGGAGAGGGTGGATGATTATGGGGCCGAGATATTCGATCATGTAGACTGTTCGCCAGGCGAGTTGGGCACCTGTATGTAAGGGGGTGGTTAGAGATGCTGTGCGATATACCGACTCTTGTTGGTATGAGAGTGCATACCTAGATCTTTCACGTAGATGGTGCTTTGGTCGCGGAGACCGGTAGAATGTATGGTGACGTCCTTGTTGTTGCTAATGGCGGTCCCATCGCTCCCCTTTGTAACCCGCACGCGGTGGATGGAAAACTTGGATTTCTCCGCGATGAGGCGGTATAGATCCGCCCCTGAGGCATTGGGGTCGATTGAGATCTCCCGAGGCAGCCTGGGGATTGGTTTGCCTGTTGGCTCTTGTCAGATTGAATGTTGCTTTCATACGTCTAGTGGCTGTAATGATGTGACGTACCTCGCGGCTTGATGCTGAGGGTGATGGTCGTAGACATTGTATTAATTGGCTACGCAGCGTAGCAATTGGACCAGGGCTTGTCTAGATGTTCGTCCTTGACAGAGCTGAAAGGAGCTCAGTTGGTGCAGCGACTGGAGGATTCAAACCTGCAGTTCGTTGTATCTTGGATATTTTTCTCAAGCGAGGAAGTCAAGCCGGGGCCGTCACGTGAGATACGGCCATTGCGGCAAGTATCCCGAGACATACAACCAGCCATCATCAAACCAAAAAATAAACACCTACGAAATGCCAAAAAGAGATAAAACGTTGCAAGGCATTGGCTGGGTTGCTTGCTGGACCGGGAAACCAAAAAGAATAGGGAACATAATTTCAATTTGACAAGAAACATCATGCCGCATTCTCACTGCTTACCCTGGCTTGCCTGACACCATATCAGAACCAGCCCCAGAAAACCAATGTCCTCTCCCCGACTGACGATGTAATCACGAATTACTCATCTCGGGCTGGTATTCTCAGCCGCTGCCCGTGGGACACACTGGGTTATACGAAGTGACCTGCAAGGCTGCGGGCGCGAGTGTGGTTGAGATACTCCGTACAGAGTGGACGAGACATGGACTAACTAGAGAAGAAGCATGGCCAGTGGGCAGTCCCAGCCAGGCTGACCGCAGATCTCACCAACTGCACGGATGACAATGACAGGAATGATGTCTCCGTTCAGTTTGAAGAAATGTCTCCTGGGTTCGTAAATGTTGACTCCCTGTCTCAGGGTCGGATTTGCCCGACGCACGAACTGCCGCTAAAAAGCCTATTCCAGGCCTTTTCCGTGAGGATCCAATAGCGACTCTTAGTGAGCAGCAAGCCGCAAGTCTTGGTCCATCCGAAGCCCGCTTTATTTCCGCGTTGCCAGGGTTGATCCGCGTTCCCCTCCATAAGGCTGGAATGCGCCCACCAATCCCAGTGCCAGGCTGATGACGACCTGCAACGGTCTGTTGGGCCCGAGAGCCGCCGTCAACCCAGTCAGTGGATTTTAGTGAGATCGCAGGGTGGCAGAGCTGACTGGCGGGCAGCCCAGGACACATGCCAGACTGCTACTAGTAAACAGGACATTTGGCGCGAGTAGCGGGTGCGTTTCTAGGCCTTGAAAGGGGGAGGGCGGAGGTCCACTCAGCCTCATCGCCCCGAATCCCCCCACTATGCGGTGATATAAAAAGTATCGACAAATCCCATTCTCCTGTCCTTTGCCGTTCTATTGTTTCAATTTCCGGAACCACAGACCATATCAGCTCTGCCTTTGTGGGCTGTCTTTTGTTGGTCCTCCCGCTGAATCACAGTTTGTTCCTAGCAGTGTGTCAGTATCATTCATTGGTCTCTCTTTTCTGGTGAGTGGACAGGAAATAGCATCTGTATTGCTGTACCTAGCCGGTCATTTCCATGTTTCCTTTGCCTCTGTGTCTCTGCTTTGCCGCGAGTTCCCCATCTGCCAGAGTGCGGTTTGGGAGGTTGGTTAGTCAGTGTATCACGGGTCCCCCTGAGAGAAGAGACCTCCTTGCTTCCATCCCATCTCCAGACTGTTCAAGTTGTATCTGGAAGAAATATATGCTGGACATGCAGCCAAGGAAGATTTAAACATTCCGTACCCCCGCTAGACACTGCTTTTCTCCTTGATTGCCATAACATCTCATCATTCTTCGCCCAGGGGAACAGACCAGACAGCTGACAGATGAATTTCAGGCACTTCATTGCTACTTATTATTACCCGGCCTTGCTGGTATATTTCAAGCTTACCGGTGTGATCAAAATGGGCGACGGCGCGGAGCCAAACTCTCTCCGCGAGGAGATTGAGAAAACCGTCTCTCAAATCAGCCAGCTGGTCAAGGCATCCCTACGACCATTGCCGTCTCATACGGGCGATGGCAGCTACATCGATGACGCACCACCAGACCCCAACTTACTTGCGGATCTGGAGAGAATCGGCTTCAAAGATCTCGATACACTGGTCGATGTCGTCAAGAACGCTGCAACGGGGGAGCCCGTCAATGACAAGGAGTATATCATGGAGAGAGTTATCGAGGTAAGATACACAGGGGAGGGTAAGACCTTGGTATACATCTCATTCTGACCGTTTAGCTTGCTTCCTCTCTGCCTTCAAGGTCCCGGAACGCGGGTCGCCTGAGCAATGCGCTCTTATCTATGCTTTGGAATGACCTGAAGCACCCACCGTTGTCGTACGTGCTCTCCTTGAAACTCTGGACTGTGAACATTGGCTCATAATATCCATAGATACCTTGGCGAAAAGTATGTTTATCGACAAGCAGATGGGTCGCACAATGTGAGAGAGACACAACTCAGCCTTCACTCGCCGGAATGAGCTAATTGTAAGATAGAACATCCTTTGGCCGCAAATTGGTATTGCCGGTTCCTCCTACGCAAGAACTGTGCAATCGAAGGTAGTCCAGCCTGGAGAACTACCTGACCCGGGAACCCTTTTCGACAGCCTTCTTGCTCGTAAAGAGTTCAAGCCTCATCCTAATAAAATCTCAAGCATGCTATTCTACCTGGCATCCATCATTATCCATGGTAAGCACCTTTCCAGATATTTTGGCTAGAAGATTCTTACATGTCGATAGACTTGTTCCGCACCGATCGCGAGGATTACTCACGTTCTCTAACCTCGTCATACCTTGACCTCTCCCCATTGTACGGAAGTAGTCAGGAGGAGCAGAACACGGTCCGGACCTTCAAGGACGGCAAGCTGAAGCCAGATTGCTTTTCCGAAACTAGAATACTCGGATTCCCTCCAGGTGTTGGCGTCCTCCTAATCATGTTCAACCGGTTCCATAACCATGTCGTCGAGAACCTGGCCGTCATAAACCAGGATGGTCGTTTTACGAAGCCGGATGAGTCTAATGCGAAAGCTTATGCCAACTATGACAATGATCTTTTCCAAACTGGTCGTCTGATTACATGCGGGCTATACATCAACATCATTATGAAGGATTACGTGCGAACCATTCTCAACGTCAACCGAACCAGTAGTGACTGGAGTCTTGACCCCCGTTCAGAATCTACCAAGGGTCTTTTCGGCACCGAAATCGAGGAGGCGGGCGGCAATCAGGTTTCTGCAGAGTTCAATCTCGTATATCGGTGGCATTCATGCGTCTCAGAACGGGATGACAAATGGACCCAGGATATGTATAAGGAACTATTTGGCAAGGAACCTAGTGCGGTTAGCATGCAGGAATTCCTGCAGACCCTCGGAAGATGGGAAGCTGGGCTTCCAAAAGACCCTCAGAAACGCCCATTTGGGAAACTCGAGCGTCAAGCTAATGGCACCTTCAACGATGAGCATCTAGCTCAAATCCTCACAGACAGCATTGAGGACTGTGCTGGTTCATTTGGAGCTTCCCAGGTGCCCTCCGTCTTCCGAGCCATCGAAATACTCGGCATTAAGCAATCCCGCTCCTGGAGGCTTTCTAGCCTCAACGAATTCCGAAAATATTTCAGCCTGAAGCCTCACGAGAAGTTCGAAGATATCAACTCCGATCCGTATATTGCTGATCAACTCCGGCATTTGTACGACCACCCAGATAACGTTGAGTTATATCCCGGGCTTATAGTCGAAGAAGCCAAGGAGGCTCTGAACCCCGGAAGTGGTCTCTGCGCGAGCTTCACCATCTCCCGAGCAATTCTTTCTGATGCAGTTGCTTTGGTGCGCGGTGATCGTTTCTATACTGTCGACTATACGCCAAAGAACCTTACAAACTGGGGGTTCACCGAAGCAAACTATGACAACTCTGTTGATCAGGGTCACGTATTCTACAAACTGTTCCTTAGGGCATTCCCCAACCAGTTTCAGCCGGATTCCGTCTATGCCCACTTCCCCCTGGTTGTTCCCTCAGAAAACAAGGAGATTCTTACGAAGCTGGGCTTCGATGAAAAGTATTCATTTGACAGGCCACTGACGGTTCATCATCCCATCATGATCAATTCTTATGCCGCGTGCAAGACGATACTTGATAATCAAACCGATTTCAAAGTTACTTGGGGAAAGTCAATCGAGTTCTTAATGCACAAGAACAACATCCCATACGGGAAAGACTTTATGCTTTCTGGAGACCGCCCAGCAAATGCAGAATCCAGGAAGATGATGGATAAGGCGCTGTATTATTCAGAGTGGGAGAAACAGATCAAAAAGTTCTACGAGGACATCACCCTGAAGCTCCTACACCAGAAATCATACAAAATCGCTGGAATCAACCAGGTCGATATAGTTCGAGACGTTGCAAATTTCGCCCAGGTCCACTTTTGCGCCAGTGTCTTCTCTCTCCCACTCAAGACAGAGCATAACCCTCGCGGCATTTACACCGAGGCCGAGCTGTATGGCATCATGGCACTGGTCTTCACCTGCATCTTCTTCGACGCCGATCCCGCGAAGAGTTTCCCTCTCCGTCAAGAAGCCCGAAAGTTCACCCAGGGGCTTGGAGATATCGTCATGCTTAACGTCAAGTTAATCAGCCAGACTGGGATTTTGGCTAGTATTGCTGAGAAACTGCATAAACAGGATGCGCTGACGGATTATGGTGTTCATATGATTCGCCGGTTGCTCGACAGCCACCATAGTCCCGAGGAGATTGTTTGGACGCATGTCCTCCCCACGGCTGGTGGTATGGTGGCAAACCAAGCACAGCTCTTCTCACAATGCCTGGATTACTATCTGTCGGAGGGAGCGAGCCATCTGCCCGAAATTCATAGGCTTTCGAAACTGGATACCCCAGAGGCCGACGAGCTTATCCTGCGATAGTGAGTAATTCACCATCACCCTAGACGCGTGTTTTCCTATGCTAACTCAATATGTAGTTTTCTAGAAGGTGCCCGTATGAGATCGACAGTTGCGCTTTATCGCGATGTGGCCACCAAATCCACGGTCAAAGATGGCGAAAAGGAATTGACCCTGGAGCCGGGACAACGGGTTATATGCAATCTGGTATGTTCAAAACTGTCCCTACTTAGTTGGCAAGTCATATTGAACCTATACTAAACCACTTTCCTCCCCAGGTCTCTGCATCCAAGGATCCCAATCAATACCCAGAACCCGACAAGGTGGATCTGACCCGGGACATCGATTCATACTCCCATTTCGGAATGGGTCCTCACCAGTGCCTGGGCCTCGGTGCCTGCAAAGCCGCAATGGCAACCATGTTGAAGACAGTGGGCAAGCTCGAGAACCTCCGGGCAGCACCTGGCCCCCAGGGTCGGCTTAGGAAGATTCCTGGACCTGGTGGTATCACCAAGTATTTGATGCCGGATTATTCCGGCTATTTCCCCTTCCCGACCACGATGAAGGTGCAGTGGGACGGCGAGTTGCCGCCTCTTCCAGAGTAAGACGTTCTACCTATTGTTCGATTTGGTTTACGTTATTCTTATGATGGCGATGAACGGTTATGGAGAGAAATGCGGAGAAGCGGCGAAGCGGGAGGAAAGCGGGCTACAAATGTACGGACCAGTGTTGGACAATCCCCCGTTGTATGCTAGATTAGTGATATGGAATGGATCCGAGTATTTTTTTTGTGCCATTGCTGTATTCTTTGTCCAAATATGATTCCTGTTACAGATTACTTCCATCAGCTTCATCTCGTATACATTTTCTAGTGGGGCTCTGCAGGTGAATAGACTACCTTGATGGAGTTCACCGTCCAGCCCTAGAGGTTTAAACTAGCCAAGGACACATACCTTTTACTTCTAACAAGATGATTTTAAGTATGGGCTCGTTAGGAAGCTGTCCGTTTTTCGTGCCTAAAACTCTGGCTGCTGATGAAGTCATCTCGGCCTGACGTAGGGTCGAACTAAACAGCCATAAGCGTGTCTGGCCAGTCAGGTCATCCAGGCTGCATTTCGTGCATGAGGTGGAAACGCAGAGTGCGCCGTAGAACCGCAACACGTACATATTCTATTGCTAGGAAGACACAGGTTTTCGTCTCAAAGACGGCCAGGCCGTGAATGTTGGCGGTGTTGGCCGTGGCGGAGACTGCCCGGCGTGGAAATACGTCACGTACTGTACCAGGGCGAGCTCCCGCGGCGCCAACAGCGCGGTATCGCTGTATGTAATTACGCAACCACCAACCGGGCAATAATTTTGCTTGAACCTCACCTCGCAGCCCAAAGCCCCGATTCTCATCAACCTCAACTCTCCATCACCACGATCTCCTCCCCCACCCCCCCATCAACCCTTCGAGCTCAGAATCCACGGCTGTCAATTAGCATCCAGTGTCCAAGCTTCTGGGACGACGACCTGCACTCGTTTCCCGCTGCTTGCTACCTACCCTACTGATCCCGTCGCGTTTACCTTGCCTCTGAGCCTCATCCTCTCTTGCTTTCTTATCCAGCTCCCTCCCGCCTTTCTCTCCACCCAACACCCTGCCCTCTCCCCGTCCCGTTAGTGCTCTGCCTCAACTTGTCGACAACAGGTCTGAGAAGCAAACAGAAGCATACGAACTGTGCCTGTGTTTGGAAAACCTTGTGGCGAACGTGACCTCACCGAGCTATCACGGCCTGGGGCAGCTATCTGAATTTCATACCAGGTTCCTGGTAGTCACACAACTTCTCATGGTGGACTAAAAGGCTCCTCTTTTTTTAACCATGGGGAGAATCAAGAAGGTGGCGGGCCAGAAGCACGAGGCTACAATTGTAAGCGCTTTGTTTCCTTTCCGCTTGCTCCCCGCCCTCCCCCCACTGTCAACTCACGGCCGTGATGCTAACCGGTGCAATTTGCTTCTGCCTATAGTCTCCCGCTTTAGCAACCTTTGTTCAACAATCTATTACCGTAGCCATCCCGGAGCTTCCTACACATCTCGCCACCTTCCCTCGTCGGTGGCCTTTCCCAAGAGGTGACCTATACCACTGGATCGGGGTTTTGAACCGGTTTGATGACATACTGCAGCTTGTCATAGAAAAGTATGCCCTCGACCAAGGGCCACAGACAAAGCCATTTGGCCGCCTGGTTCTTGAAGAGGCCTGCGTTTCTGGGGGGCTTGCATCGACGACCGAAGAGTCCCAACATCATCTAGACAAACTTGGGTATGGCATCGAAGGAGATCGCGAGCTGGTGGAAGCTCTCTTAGACTTTTCAAGACTGCTGCTGGATAAATGCGGCAATCGAAGCCTATACAGTAGCAGCGAGCGTTTGAATGACCTCTTGAATACAACCTCACTTTCCCTTGTCCAGTGTGTTCTCCGCCTCGGCGTCAACTTGGCCCAGCGGTACTTTTCCAGACAACGAAGTTCAAATAGCCCACATTTTCACCAGACCTTACTTGCGTCACACTACAATATTGATTTGGAGCGCGTTCAGAAACTTGCTGCACCGTTTTCTAAACCCCCCGCTCCTGCTAAAGTGTCTGATGCACCGCCTAGTGTCAAGGGCAAGGAGAAAGCCGTACAGGGTCAGATTGGTCGACGGGGCTCTGTCAGCACGACCAAGTGTAATGCGAACGATCTAATCTCTCTTACAAAGGAAATCACCGATGCTGCAGAGCCCCGTGATTTTCCTGCGAGCGAGTGGCAAGAATGGGGTAACGTTCGCATGTCATACTACTCCCCCGCTGCGGATAACGCTGCTGCTGCCACTACCGAAGGCGGAGGGCATGTAGCACATCCTCCAACCACTCCAACCCCCCTACGCCGAACTACCAGCCACCCCGGCTCAAGAGGGAACAGAAGCTCTACGGCTGATGATTCACCATCGCTGGCCACTCACTCCCCAGCTGTCAAGCCTGATGAACCAACCCGAGGAATGAGGGTCCTGGAAATCCCAAGCTCGGTTATACTGTCCACCAAAATAGAACAACTTTTGGAAGAGCATCAAGATCTCCCCAAGGATGCTAGATATGAGTTGCTGAGTCGGTTGCGTGTTGCATACGCTCTTGCAACTTCGACCGCCACGAGACGTCAAATCCTTTCCACCAGAATCCTTGCTATTACTAATCTAGCATATGTTTACTCCGAAACCACGTTCCAGCAAAAGATACTCCAACAGGATTCTGATGAGCCGAAACGTCTCCAACTTGCCTACCAGCTTGCAGAATTCGTGCACCTCGGCGTTACTGGTGACATTACCGTTCCGACAGTTAATCAGACGTTCGCGCTTTATGCCCTGGATGCCTTGGCGAAACATAAATCCAGATCTGCCGATGTTTGCGCCGCGCTCAACGTGAACGTTAACCATGGTATCCTCATGTTCATCACGCGGAAGGCGGTCGCTGACCTTGCGATTGAGGAGAAGCCAGAGGAAGGCCCTGATGCTGATGACTGGCGGGATGGGCTCTTTTCACTCCTTCGAACTCTCCCTAACTCTGGCTCCCGAACCCCTGAGACCCTCGTGGCAGCCGGATTGATTCCTTTGTTCGTCGATATCCTGAATCTTCGAACCGAGAAAGCTAGAAGAGTTTACCCGAGAGTCATGGAGTTCCTTGACACTTTTGTTCATACTGTTCGCGATGCGTTGGCCACGTTGGCTGGAGCTAAGGGCTTCCATGCGATTTCGGATCTTATTTCCTCTGAAGCCAAGACATCGTTCGAGCTTGTTTCCAAGGATCAGGGTATTCCGGCACAATTTAAAACACCATCCACCGACTATCAGATCCCCTACTTCCAGCAACAATCCTTGCGATGGCTCTTCAAGTTCGTCAACCATGTGATGCAACACAATAGTGGTGGCTTTGAACGTTTGCTGCGTAATCTCATCGACTCACCTCCCCTCCTTACCGCGCTTCGCTTGGTCTTGGAAAATGCCCGTGTCTATGGTTCCCATGTATGGAGTGGTGCCGTGAATATCTTGAGCCATTTCATTCATAATGAGCCAACCAGCTACGCCGTGATTGCTGAAGCAGGCCTGAGTAAAAGCCTTCTGGAAGCCGTCATGGGCCGACCAATGGCTGATGAACCAGACGCTTCAGGGGAGGAAGGTGATAACCCATCAGTTGAAAGACGTCCATTGTTCATTCCAGCACGTGCTGAACCCGCTGACCATGAAACCCTGAAATCCCGCCTCAATCGGTCGCCCGATCGTAAGCTGGCCGAAGGTATCTTGCCTTCATCAGAGGCTATCGTCTGCATCCCTCAGGCGTTTGGAGCTATCTGTTTGAATTCGACAGGTTTGGAACTTTTCAAGAAATCCGATGCTCTTGAAAGCTTTTTCGATATCTTTGAAAGCCCCGAGCACGTGAAGTGCATGAAGAACGATTCGAACCTAGTTCGTATCCTGGGTAGTTCCTTCGATGAACTTGTTCGACATCACCCTGCTTTGAAATCTGCAGTCATGAGTTCTGTTCTTCTCATGGTTGCCCGTGTCGGACAGCATTGCAAATCGAAAGCATGGGAGCGCGGGCTTGGAACTAAGCTTTGGCTTGAAGGAGACGATGGCAAGCTTTCCATTGCTGGTGGTCCATCCTCTGTTGTCAGTGATATTGGTGCTGTATTCAGTTATGCTCTGGGTGATCAGCAACGTCCACCAAGCACAGATTCCGGCGACATTGAAATGCAGACCAGCTCCACTGTTAGCCAAAATGGAGATGCCATCACCACTCCCTCAGCTGAAAATTGGGATTTCAAGGATTTGGATAACCATGGGCTTTCTGTTCCTAATTATATGTTTCCTGTTGTGAAATTCCTCGGTGCGTTCTTCGAAAACCAGACGATCTGCGGCAATTTTATCGAATCCGGCGGTGCGGAGTATGTTCTCGACTTCGCGACTCTACAAAGCCTCCCATTCGATTTCCATAACCAAGAAACGAGCCAGCAGCTGGCGCAGGTGATCCATTTGATGGCTGAGGTGAAACCGCACCTTGTTCTGCCTTCTCTCGTGAACCGGACCCAGGATGCTCTTGATCGATTGACACCATTTTGGATCGCCCCTAACGCCGCAGGATTTTTCACTCCCTTGACTAAAGCATCGAAGAAGCCGGATGATCCTGCTGAATCTCCAGAATCCGAGGACATCAAAACCAAAGGAACTTATTTCGCAAAGCATCTTGTTGCAGTCCATACTCTGACGGATATCCTCCGTGAAATCTACACGCCCCCAATTTACCCTACCCGGGCCAGTCATCAAACATCCCCGTTTGTCCAGGTTAATTTGGCTGATAAGTACGTTTCGTTGGTAAAGAAACTTGGCGCGCTGCAATCCGCTTGTGTGTGGGAGGAAATACTGTTGCAGATGGATATGCCGGAGGCTTGGAATGAGGCCACTACGGTTCCAGAATTTGGACTTGATGGAGAGGAAGGGAACGAGGCACCTAGCACTGTGCCAGCCGACGATGCGTCTGAGCCTGGCGATGCTATCGAGGATGCGACTGATGCCGCAGCTTCTGGAACTACGTCCTCGGGTGGACTTACGAATGGCGAATCAAGACCCCGCACCAGAAGCTCTCGAGCTTCCGTTACCGCTTCGGAGAAGAGTGCTGCTTTCAAGAATGTGAAAACCCTCCGTTATCTCCTCAGTTCTGTTCCATCTTCGATCACTGCGTTCCTGCATCTTTTGGGGCATGGACTGCTTACCAAACGGCGAATGGACACTTATCAACGCCAGAGAGCCAGTAGCGTTGCTGATGCGATTGCGGCAACAATTCTCGAACAGCTGAACCTTGAGGCTGCTAAGAACACGTCACGCTTCAGGCTTCGATTTGCATACCTGATCGTCATTCTGTCGTCGTTTTCGCAGCTCTTGTTCGATAGTAGGTTATCCTTCCCAACGGCTACTATGATCATTTAGCTAACCTGGCTTTATTTCTAGCTACCCAAGAACGCCCACATTCTCATTGCCTGACTATGATTCTTTTCGCTTTCAAGAAGTTAAATGGCCTTCAGCCAATAAAAGAACTCTCCGACCTCTTCTTGAATGAAATCAAGGCCCTTGCCGGTAGCTCCGGGGACATGCCTACTCGCCTGGCTTCTGCATACGGAGGAATAAAAATTATTCTGACGTTCTTTTCCCAAATGACTTCGGCTCACTATATCATAGACTCTGCACAAACTCAGGCTATGCAATCTGCTAGCACAGATAGGGATAGAGAACGTCCTGACTATTTCCACCCTGCGCAATTCTTGGTTGAGCTGCGGATGGAGGTTATTCCTATGATTCAGGAAATGTGGAGTTCTAGCTTTGTCGAAGATGCGTCTAGTTCGATTGTCAAATCTTTAATTGAGATTCTCCGATCAGTTCTTGACGGCGAATACGAACAAGGGGCTTTCCGTCGCGGCGAAACGTTACCTCCAGTTTCGTCTGTGTCGCCGAGAACGTTCCCGTACAATAGGGACCGTCTAGCTAGATTGAAGGAAAATGGTTACGATGAAAGTCTTGCCCGGGAAGCTCTTTACCGCTGCTACAACGGAGAAAGCGCTTCTGAGGAATACTGTAGCAGTCAGCAAGGTTTCCGAGCTCCGCCCAGAAACCCCGTTCCTTCATATGACCAGGATCAGGCTACTAGTGGGTCTCATGGCGATAATATTTTTGGAAATATTGTGGGCTCGCAGCAACCAGATACCGCGGGGTCTTCTCGACCGGAAACAGCGGCCTCAATTGCGACTCTACTTGGCCAGATTGTCCACCCAAGTATGGCTACTGAAGACGGCCAGCCGGAGAGCCCAGTCCTCCTTAATCAACATGCACCGGCAGACGACTCTGGCTCGAATACTAGTGGTCTCTTGGCTATGAGTATAGATAACCTCCTCAATGGTCAAGATGAGCCTAACACTGAAGAGCGGAACACGCCTGCTCAGCCAGCTGAGAGTTCCCGGTCCCAACCGACCACACAGCGACCGCCATCTCCAAAGCGACGAGAAGTAGTTACCTCTGATGATCTGGATGATGCACGCGAGAAGGTCCGAAGCAATCTCATCGAGCGCTGCTTAGATGTGCTGAACGTTCACCATGACGTAACATTCGAGCTTGCTGATCTCATTGGGTCTGCTACTGCGAAACTCCAGGACCCAGTCAGCTTCCGGCGGGAAGTTGGTGAGACGTTGATGCATTCCTTGATTTCTCTTCAGATGGAAGAGAACTCCCCATCTGGCGGGAAGAAGATTGCTGCCTATGCTAGCTTGCTGGCTTTGGTCCTTCAGGACAAGGAGGTATATGAAGCTACGCTTGAAGATCTTAAGGATAACTTCTCCAGTTTGCTTGGTTTTATCAAAATACCCCCTGTTGCCGACAAGGCTAGCGATGAGTCCTGCCCGTGGATTCCGCAGATTTTGCTCATTCTTGAAAGAATCCTTTCTGATGATGCAATCCCAACCGCCATTCGTTGGAACCCGCCAAATCCGGATGGATCTGCTGGTTCTGAGGAGCCGGCGGAAGTGAAGGAGCCGGTTGTCCCTCTCTCTGATAAAATGGAATTATTTGAGGCTATTGTCGATATTCTTCCTCGGATTAGCAAGGATGAGCCTCTCGCGCTGTCCGTTGCGCGAATCCTCGTCATTTTGACTCGGGAAAGAGACATAGCTGTGCGGCTTGGGGAGAAACGCAATCTCCAGCGCTTGTTTGTCATGATCAAGCAGTTGGCTAGCGCGTCAGATGATAGACTTCAGAATGCATTTATGGTCATATTGAGGCACATAATTGAAGACGACGACACCATTCGACAAATCATGAGAAGCGAAATTGTGTCTGGCTTCGAGAGTAGGTCTCCACGACAGACAGATACCACAGGATATACTCGTCAATTTGCCCATCTGGTGCTCAGATCTCCTGCGCTATTTGTGGAGGTTACGAATGAAAAATTTAAGCTTCAGAGATATGATTCGCACCAACGTCCTCAAGTCCTAGTGTTAAAATCCGAGGGCGAACGGCGCGATCAGAGCTCCTCCCGCCAGGAGGAAACCGGGTCTGCCGAGAAACCAGAAGGGTCAGAGGCTCAGAATGAACCGCAAGGTGGGCAGGCATCCGAAAGCAAAGATGCCAAGGAGAAGGAGAAGGGCAAGGTGGCCGAGCTTAAAACGCCCATCGTCGAACATCCTGATGGCGTAATCCACTACCTGCTCTCTGAGCTGCTTTCCTATCGCGATGTTGACGATAAGGAGCCGCCTTCTGAGGCCGCCGATAAGTCAGTTACGTCCCGTACAGAATCTGGGGATGTTGAGATGACGAGCGTGCCAGCTTCTCCCACATCATCCACTGCGTCATCACAGCCATCAAAATCCCCGAAGAAGGCCGAGAAGGCACAGTTCAAGGCCGATGAGCACCCGATATACATCTACCGCTGCTTCCTACTCCAGTGCTTGACTGAGCTTCTGTCTTCGTATAACCGCACTAAGGTGGAATTTATCAACTTTTCTCGCAAAGCAGATCCGTTTGCGACCACTCCTTCGAAGCCGCGCTCCGGAATCTTAAACTATCTCCTCACTTCCCTCGTCCCTATTGGAACCTTGGAACATGAAGAATCCATCAATTTCAAGAAGCGAGCGAACACATCTAATTGGGCCATGCGGGTGATCGTCGCACTTTGCACCAAAACGGGCGAGTTTGGTGGGCCAGCCAGACGACGTGCTGTTATCCCAGACGAAGACGATGAACCGGAACTCCTCTTTGTTCGCAAATTTGTCCTTGAGCATGCCCTAAAGTCATACAAGGACGCTAACGCTTCTAACGAACCCCTTGATGCTAAATACGCTCGTCTGTTGAGCTTGGCGGATCTCTTTGACAAGATGCTTGCCGGACCGGCTTCCATAGATGGCACCAACCAATATCCTGCTTCAACTCGCCAGGTCGCGAAGACCATGTTTGAGAAGAATTTCATTTCGGCCTTCACCGCCTCGATATCGGATATAGACTTAAACTTCCCGTCTGCGAAGAGAGCTGTCAAATATATACTTCGCCCGCTTAACAAGCTTACACAGACCGCAGTCCTCTTGAGTGAGACCTCGAGCATTCAGACTACTCCGGGCCAGACTGACGAGGATGAAATCTCCTCGGCCACCTCTGTCTCCGATGTCGAGGACGAGCGGGAAGAAACCCCTGATCTCTTCCGTCATTCCACCCTCGGCATGTTTGAACCAAATCACGAGGAGGGAACGAGTAGCGAGGAGTCCGAGGATGATGAGGAAATGTATGACGACGAGTATGATGATGAAATGGATTACGAGGAGGACATGCCCGAGAATGATGGAGAGGTTGTTAGCGACGAGGATGAAGAAGATATCGACGGGCGGGGACCAATTGAAGGTTTGCCTGGTGATTCCGGTATGGATATTGAGGTTCTTATCGAAGGAGATGAGGATGACGAAGACGACGATGAGGATGACGACGATGATGAGACGGACGAAGACGAAGATGATGATGAAGGCTCGTCGGGCATGGATGATGATCTGATCGCTGGAGAAATAACTGGAGATAACGACAACGATAGTCTCCAGGACGGCGACGAAGGCGAATGGGAGAGCGAAGATGTTTCAACCAATGCCGATGAAGATGACATGAACCATCTGGACAGCGAGCTGGACGATTTCGCTCAGGGAGATCACCAGCCTCATTTCAATAACCTGCTCCGCGTTCTGGAAGAGGCAGGCGGCACGGTTGACCGGCTTGAATCTGATATGGGAATCGGAAGAGAACATGATGATTTGATGGACGATGATCTGCATGATGAAGAAGGTGAGATTACGGTTCCGATATCTTCTTCTTTTAATTATCTTGTTTCTAACAATATTTATCTAGATGAAGATGAAGAAGTAGATGAGTTGGAAGATGAGTTGGATGATATGGAGGATGATATGCGTTATCCTGCGTTTGGTACGTTTGCCCACTTCTGGTTTTTTGTGCGATAAATAAATCAGGACTAATGTTTTAGATATAGAAGATGATGGGAACCCTCCATGGATATTTCAGGGAACTGAAGCTCCGATAGGCATCCACCGCCACCATCATCATGGACGATACCGAGGAATCCCCCCTCCACCATGGAGCATGTTTACTGCAGCGTTTCCAAACCGACATGGAATCATTCCTATTCCGGGCTACAGAACGCATCGCAACCAGATTCCACAACGCGGAAATGACGATGGAACCAATCCGCTTCTCCGCCGGAGCGACCGCCCCGCTGATAGCGGTGCTGGAGGTAGAGGCCAACCGGAGGCTATGAGTGATTGGGTTCATGCCATTGACCCAAGCATGCATGGTAACCGCCTCCTAGCAGGCGATGGTCCTGTCTCTTTCATGAACGCCATTATGCAAGCAATTGGCCAGAGCGGACCTGGTGTTGGTGTCGTTAGCCGACCAGATGGAATCCACGTGCGTCTTGACCAAGGTTCCGTTTTCACGAACCGTATCCAGGATTTGTTTGGCCTCGGCCGGCAACCAGCCACCACCACACGTTCTCGTGACGATCCTTCGCAAGCAGTGACGTTCACACTCACGCCCACTTCAAATCGTTGGCAAGAGGAAGCACGCCTTTTGTTCAGCGGTACCTACACCGAGAAAGCCCAGCGTATTATCAACTCGCTCCTCAAGATTCTTGTTCCACCCGCTGTTGAAGAAGAAAAGGTGCGGCAAAAGCAGCTCGACGAGGAACGTAAGCGGCGTGAGGAGGAGAGGGCTGAACGTGAACGTCAGGAAAGAATCGCTAAGGAGGAGGCTGAGAAGGAGAAGAAGCGAAAGGAGGAAGAGGAGGAAGCATTGAGGCGTCAAGAAGAAGCCGAGAGAGCCGAGAGAGCAGCGGAAGAACGTGCCCAACAAGCTGCTGAGCACCCTGAAGGCGAGCCTATGGATGATGTGCAACCTACATCGCCCGCGCAAGAACCAGTGGCCGAAGCCCCTCAAGCTGAAGAGGCTGAACAAGGCCCTTCGGAAACTGCTCCCCGGATGACCACTATTCGAGGCCGACAACTTGACATTTCTAGCATGGACATCGACCCCGAGTATCTAGAAGCGCTTCCCGAAGATATCCGCGAGGAAGTTATTATGCAGCAGGTGGCGGAACAACGATCGCAGGCCGTGGCCTCTGGTGAAGAGCCAAGCGAGATAAACCCCGAATTTTTAGAGGCCCTGCCAGCCGACATTCGGGAAGAGCTCTTGCAGCAGGAAATGGCTGACCGCCGAAGACGCGAACGGGAAGCAGCCCGCCGAAATGCTGCTGCGAATGGTGGCCCACAGGCCGCGGAAGATATGGATGCTGCTAGCTTCATTGCTACGTTGGATCCATCCCTTAGGCAAACTGTTCTTGCCGACCAACCTGAAGAAATTCTTGCAACGCTTGGTCCTGAATTTGTCAATGAAGCCCGAGCACTTGCAGGGCGAAGATTAGCTCAGTATAACGATATGACGCTGGAGCGACAGAGAGATCAGTCCGATCGGGACCAGGCCGTGAAGAAACCCCAACGTCACCAAATTGTGCAGATGCTTGACAAGGCTGGCGTTGCTACTCTTCTGCGGCTGATGTTCATGCCCCTGCAGGGGAATGCACGCCATCATCTCAATGACATTCTTCATAATGTTTGCCGAAACCGACAAAACCGCACGGAGGTGCTCAGTCTGTTACTTTTGATCCTCCAGGATGGAAGTGCCGATGTTTCTGCTGTGGAACGAAGCTTCGCCCATCTATCACTTCGTGCTAAGACTCCATCATCCGTGCAGAAGACCCCTCAATTGAAGCGAACATTATCCTTGCCAACTCCCGGTGCCAATAATGATGTCACACCATTGATAGTCATTCAACAGTGTCTTGGGGCTCTTTCGTTCCTTACTCAGTACAATCCCCATATTGCCTGGTTCTTCCTTACCGAGCATGAGACAACTTCTGCTCTCAAAATGAAGGCCCTTCGAAAGGGCAAGGCTAAGGAAAACAGGGCCGCCAAGTTTGCAATCAACTCTCTCCTCTCCTTGCTCGATCGCAAATCTATTCTGGACAGCCCGAGTTGCATGGAGCAGCTTTCTAGTCTCCTTAGCAGCATTACCCAGCCATTGACATTGCTCCTCCGGAAAGACAAAGAAAAGCAAGAAAACGAGGCGAAGGAGAAGGAAGCCAAGGAGAAGCAGAAGGAGGGTGAAGAGGCGTTACCATCGACAGAAGAACCCCCTGCGGAATCTGTGGAGAGTGGCGCTCAACAACAGGCTGAACAACCGGCTGAATCCACTGTAACTACCGAGGAAGTCGCCCCTAATAGTGACATGACTATGCCTGATGCTAGCGTCACGGTGCAGGCAGGGGGGCATCCAGCAGGCCAGGAAGAAGCGGCTGGACCGTCTGCAGAAGATAAGGGAGAGCCTTCCAAACCTACGGAAGAAGATGACAAGCAGAAGAAGACTCGCATCCCTGAGCCCCCCGTGGTGCCCGAACACAATCTTCGTCTTGTTGTCCATATCCTTGCCGCCCGAGAATGCAACGGCAAAACTTTCCGGGAAACCCTG
Organism: Onygenales sp. PD_40; assembly: GCA_032988205.1. NCBI lineage: Eukaryota > Fungi > Ascomycota > Eurotiomycetes > Onygenales > Onygenales sp. PD_40. Next base: position 18,801 of record JANTQD010000272.1, read on the forward strand.
TCGACAATCAACAATCTTTCTTCCATTCCAGGTGCCAGAGAAGTTTTCGGGAAGGAACTGATCGCTCAAACCCAGACATTGAGCCAGTCGATTTTGGTCGACCTTGACGAACTTCTTCCGCATATTGATCAAGCCGAGACTGGTATTGATGTTCAAGGCATGGCTCTTTCCAAATTCTCGCCTGCTAGCTCAGATCAAGCCAAGCTCCTCCGAGTCTTGACTGCTCTTGATTACCTGTTTGACCCCAATAGGATCGATAGGGAGAAGCATAGCGAACAGGAATCTCCCCAGAAGGAGGATGTCCTGAAGACACTCTACGAAGGTGCCACCTTTGGGCCTCTGTGGGCAAAACTAAGCAAGTGTTTGCACGCAATTCAACAGAAAGAAAATATGCTCAACGTTGCTACTATCCTACTTCCGCTCATTGAGTCTCTAATGGTTGTGTGCAAGAATACTACGCTGAAAGATGCTCCTCTTTCAAGACATGGTCGGGAGTATTCGGTTTCCAGTCCTCCTCCCGAGTCTGGAATGGAAGGCCTCTTCTTCAACTTCACCGAAGATCACCGCAGGATCCTCAACGAGCTTGTCCGCCAGAATCCAAAGCTCATGAGCGGCACGTTCTCCCTTCTCGTCAAGAATCCAAAGGTATTGGAGTTTGACAACAAGCGCAACTACTTCACTCGACGGATACACTCGCGTGGCACCGAAACACGCCATCCCCATCCCCCATTGCAGCTCTCTGTTCGCCGGGACCAGGTATTCCTTGACTCTTTCAAATCTCTCTACTTCAAGTCCGCCAACGAAATGAAGTATGGCAAGTTGAATATTCGCTTCCATGGCGAGGAAGGTGTTGATGCTGGAGGAGTTACCCGAGAATGGTTCCAGGTTCTCGCTCGTGGCATGTTCAATCCTAACTACGCCTTGTTCATTCCCGTGGCATCCGACCGAACCACGTTCCATCCAAATCGTCTCAGCGGTGTCAATCAGGAACACTTGCTGTTCTTCAAATTCATTGGACGCATTATCGGCAAAGCTCTCTACGAAGGACGAGTTCTTGACTGCCATTTCAGTCGCGCAGTCTACAAGCGTATGCTTGGCAAGTCTGTCTCTATCAAAGACATGGAAACGCTTGACCTCGATTACTACAAGTCTCTCCTTTGGATGCTGGAAAATGATATCACCGACATCATCACTGAGAACTTCTCCGTCGAATCTGATGACTTTGGTGAGAAGCAGATAATCGATTTGATTGAAAATGGCCGCAACATCCCCGTAACCCAGGAGAACAAGGAGGAGTATGTTCAACTCGTGGTTGAGTATCGTTTGACTGGCTCTGTTAAAGACCAGCTAGACAACTTTTTGACCGGTATGTTAATTTTTCTCTGTCAATTTTTTATGATTGCAATCAAACTAATATTTTCCTAGGCTTCCATGATATTATCCCAGCCGATCTGATTGCGATATTCAACGAGCAAGAGCTAGAATTGCTAATCTCCGGTCTTCCGGAAATCGACGTGGATGACTGGAAGAACAACGCCGAATACCACAACTATTCCGCTTCCTCTCCTCAGATCCAGTGGTTCTGGCGTGCGGTGCGATCATTCGACAAAGAAGAACGGGCAAAACTCCTTCAGTTCGTCACGGGTACCAGTAAAGTTCCGCTCAACGGCTTTAAGGAGCTTGAGGGTATGAATGGGTTCAGCAAATTCAATATCCACCGAGACTATGGAAATAAGGATAGATTGCCTAGTTCGCACACCTGCTTCAACCGTAAGTTCCTCCCCGCCTCCAGCTGCATTTTGAATTGATAACTAACCATGTAAATAACAGAGCTTGACTTGCCTGAATACGATAGCTACGAAACCTTGCGGCAGCGTCTCTACACAGCGATGACTGCGGGTGGTGAATATTTCGGCTTCGCCTAAAGGAACTAACAAAAAAGATTGGGAACTTTGTTTTTTTCGTTGTTGTTTGCATTTGCCATATTTGTTTTCTGTTTCCCCCAAGCTCTCAGATTTCTTTCTTATGAACTATGCATTGTCTTCCCAAGGCATCTGGCGGCGCGCTCAGCTCTTGTTATTTTTCATGTTTATTTCCCACGAACTGTACACTCAGAATGGCATCGGGATATCCGGTATGTAATGGAAAGGAAGGGAATGGGATAGGGGAAACTGTATCCTTTTCGTTTTTTTCCTTTTCTTTGTATTTCTGTCAAGAGACGGCTACTACGCGCGTCTGGTTTTGTGTTTTACTTTTTTTGTACCGCCCTGGGTTGAGACGTGGTGCTTTTTTGTCCAACAGCGGAGGAATATGGGCGAGTTCGGAGTGCAGGCCAGCTTGCCCTGCTTTGTTGCTCGTTGTTTGTCGATAATACCCGCGATCCAATCCACACCCTTGCCATGTAATTAGCTAGCCTTAGCCCACCTAGAAAAAGTAGACAGCCCTATCATATTCCCCCTATCCAAGTGCCCTTTTCTGGCTTTTCTGTCCGATATCAAACGGCGCATTCGGTCTTCCTCGCTCCCCGTAGCCGATTGCTGAGTCATCGGCTAAACTGCCGTCTAGGGCTTAGCGCGTGCTGCTGGTCCGTGCATTGCCGAGCGGTGAAGGAAAATAAAGTTTTCCAAACGAGGCAGAAAAAAAAAGTGATATCAGAACGATCATCAAACTGCCGCCGTTCAATGGAGTGAACCCTCCCCCCGCGTCTGTCTGCCCTTTAATACCATATATCCCCCTCTTCTTGATACTAGGTCTGCAAGACATATTGCATCCAAAAGGAGAAGAAAAAAAGCAGGCTTCTTTTCTTTTTCCCCACCGCCTCGGCCCTTTTCTTCCCCAACCATATAGCCCCGCAACCAATCCCCCCTCCTCCTCTTCAAGAGGAGCAATCAACACTGAGCTTTTCAACATCTAATTCTACCGAATATGGCGGCGAATTCTATCAAGCTGTTGACTGGTAACAGTCATCCGGAGCTGGCGCAGCTTGTCGCGGATAGGTATGCATTCCAATTTTCGTTTTATCGCGGGTGTTTTTGCCGGGGTGATGGGTTTGAGGTGTTCCTATGAGATACCTGCTTGCGCTTTTTGCTGTGGTGTATGGTGGACGTTTGATTTGGTTGATGATTAGATGCTGTGGATTGATGTTTCTTTTCTCCGTTTACTGTGTATGATGGACATGCTGGTCTGATTTGCATACACCATTGTTCCTCTCTATGGGGATGAGCTCAATACCCATGTTTTGAATTGTTTGTTGCTTGTCCTTTTTTATATTGCTTTGTATGGGAGGAATACTTCCCAGTTGCTTCTATTATTTCGTTTGGTATCAATATTTCTCACTTTGTTTTTATCCCTTGAAACATCTTTACTAATTCGGTGTGTGTATAGACTTGGGATTGAATTGACCAAGATTATGGTCCTGCAGTATTCGAACCAGGAAACTAGCGTCACTATTGGAGAGAGTGTGAGAGATGAAGATGGTAATTATGATTCTCTTCTCTCCCATCTTCGGAGTTGATTTCGAAGCATCTGAGCTAGAATATGTCTGTGATCATATTCCATGGTTGGATCTGTTCTTATATTTCGAAATCAAGATATTCCCGAGGCCATAGCATTAACAAATCCGTAGTATTCATCCTCCAATCCACCCGGCCAAATGACATCAACGACGGCCTCATGGAGCTCCTCATCATGATTAACGCCTGCAAAACTGCTTCGGCCCGACGCATCACCGCGGTCATCCCCAACTTCCCCTATGCCCGACAGGACAAGAAGGACAAGAGCCGCGCTCCCATCACCGCCAAACTCATGGCCAACATGCTCCAAACCGCTGGCTGCAACCACGTCATCACCATGGACCTACACGCCAGCCAGATCCAAGGCTTCTTCAACGTGCCCGTCGACAACCTCTACGCTGAGCCCAGCATGCTCCGCTGGATCCGCCAGAACCTCGACGTCGCCAACTGCGTCATCGTCAGCCCAGACGCAGGTGGTGCCAAGCGCGCCACCGCCATCGCTGACCGTCTCGATCTCCAATTCGCGCTCATCCACAAGGAACGCGCCCGTCCCAACGAGGTCTCCCGCATGGTGCTCGTCGGTAACGTCAAGGACAAGATCGCCATTATCGTCGACGACATGGCAGATACCTGCGGCACGCTTGCCAAGGCGGCCAGCACGATCATGGAGCACGGCGCCAAGGAGGTCGTGGCTATTGTGACACACGGCATTCTGAGCGGGAAGGCGATCGAGACGCTTAATAACAGCCAACTCGGTCGCATTGTGGTTACGAACACGGTGCCGCATCAGGAGAAGAAGGAGCAGTGCGATCGGTTGGAGACTATTGATATTAGCCCGACGCTCGCGGAGGCGTGTCGGAGAACGCATAATGGGGAGTCGGTTAGCTTTTTGTTCTCGCATGCAGTGGCTTAGTTTGTTGTTGTTAACTGGCATTGTTTGTGGGTTTTGTTGGGTGGGTCAGTTAAGTTGGGATCGGATGGAGTGGATGGATGGAGGAGGATCTTTTTTTTTTTTTACTGGGTTTCTTTTCTTTTTAATTATTATCATTATTTTCCTAAGATGTTGAACATTTTTGTTGGTGTTTTGCTTTTTTTTTCCTCCTTTATGATTTATTTCCCCCTTGTCCGTTTCCCTTTCATACTTGACATACTCTCTGTTAGACATTCTGTGTGATGAGTTCATGCCGGAAAACGCGACACCCAACACACCAGCAAAGTTTCTCACAGATCAAACAAATTTTGGGCGTCTCTATACGGAAAAGAACGAAAAAAACTATTTCCTTATTTTTGCTTCTGGGCCCCTGTTACATACATTATTCCCCCTTTACCTGTTCCTGGATTTCCACTGTAATATTTTTCTTACATTATTATGGCGGGCGGCAGCAACTGGAAATTTGTATATATAACTATAACTAGCCAACCACCCACTTTAAAACTCAACCCCAACAAGGGGGACCATCGAAGCTATAGATAGTTCCAATTCCATTATATATGCCGGAAACATACCTTCAACATATCTATCTATGCACAAATCAAAGAAACGTTGCACATAACAAGGTGTCAAAAGCTGAACCCCTGTTAGTTATATAGACAATATACCATGGCTTGCCATACATGCGGTCAGAAAAAAAATCCCACTTCGTCAATAGTGGATATGCGTTATATATACATACCCCCGAGCTCTCACATATATCCGTTAGTATCAAGTAGAAAAAGAATAACAACCCCATTACAGTCTCCGTCTCCACCTTGCTTTATCTATGCCTCCCCCCCCCCCCCCCCCCCCCCCCACAACAACCCACCTCTACCAACACGAGAACACCCCCACCCCCCCCCCCCCCC
>JANTQD010000273.1:236-24131 GCA_032988205.1 Onygenales sp. PD_40
GGGGGGGGGGGGGGGGGGGGGGGGGGGGGCTGGGGGGGGGGGTGGCCCCCGGCCGGGGGGGGAGGCGACGCACCGCGCCGTCGTTGTCTTACAGTTCCCCCCCCCCCCCCCCCCCCCCCCTCCGTCTTGCCCCCGAAGAGTCCCCATTTCATGGGTAGATTGGACGGTTCTTGCTGTTGTGGGACTGTCCATCGCATTAGAAATCAAATGTGTCGGTCCTGTGTTGCCTGGCGAGTCGAATATGTACCAACGATGCGGCGGTGAGGCTGGTAAATGTTCAGCTCTTGAGACAATCTCGGAGAGCCCGTCTTGAACAGACCCGATTATTTGATCCATGACAGGGCGTAGGCTGAGGGTGGTATGTTGGTATGGTGTTAGTTTCGACGCAGAGATGCAGGCTCGATTCCGAAGGAGGAAATAATCACTGCGGAAAATTACGATTCAATTTTGCAAAATCCCCAGTTCTCTCCCGGCCTCAGAATCAGCTGGGTGGGGAGGTACAGGATGTCTGTCGATGCATGGCTTTGATATCAATTTTAAGGGCCATGGGGAACCAGCGCTAGCCAGCAGAGCCTCAAAATAAGGGCATATTCGCAGGAGTTTCACGTTCAGCTGAGGAGTTAGTCATGATCATATCGTATTTGGATTTGAGAGCAAGCGCACAATTGCGCCCAGGGAATTGTCAGGGAGCACATCGCGGATGATGTTCTTTTTATGATGTTGACAACTCGACGGTGAGGATCCCGGCCTGCGCTAGAGTTGAGCCTCACTGCCCTAGTTTAAGTGAGCGACCCCCTGTAGCCAGACAGAAACTGGCCCGAAGGAAGAGGCCATCGTTAACCGCTCTCTAGGCGACTTCTGGCGATAGCGCTGGGTTGGATCCTCGAAGTTCAGGGCGCAGCACGTTCGTCACCCCGTGCGAAGATGTATTCAAAGCGAGTTTCCCGACCGTCTTTCAAGGGAATAAGCACAGGCCCAACATGTCTGCTAGGGACCCCTGGCCCTCACTAGTTGCTCTCTTCCTATTTGTTCGCACTACTTGCCTCTCCAGTGTCTATCCCCAGCGCATAATGGAGGCTGATCCTGATCAATAATTCCAGTGACGTGTTGTGCCAACATGGGAAAAAGGAGAAAAGGAAAAAGAAACAATGGGATCAGGAACAACTATCTCGCGACCAAACAATGGCAGCGTTGATCCCCAGGTTTCCACGAGGCCTCTTCCTGTGCGACTGTTGAAGGCGCTTCCAGAAGGCTTCTGGTACCTTGGATTCCTCGTGTGCGTATGCACTGTTTTCCGTTTTTTCCTGGACTTACCTTTCAGTTATCTTTTTCTTTTCTTCTCTTTCTGATTCGTTTCCAGGTTGGGATTGTGATACTGGGAAGCTAGACTTCCTGAGGGAATGATGTGAAGTATCTTGGACCCAGTTCTATCCGACTGGACAGAGGATTGCCTCCAAGGGCAACCCTTGGGAGGGTTAACGGACGTTAGTTAATTGATGTTCCACAGGAGAAAAGTGAGGGCTGCAGAATCGTTCGCCGAGTTCTGATTTAGGGTGCTGATGGCTTCGCGAGCTAGGGCCATCCGACAAAATCCACTGGGATAGCTGGGTAAGCCACTCTTCATTCTTTGGCTTTAATAGGCCAAAGCAGGCTTGCCAAGACTGTTCTTTCTCCGTGCCCGGAGATGGGCCCGCGAGATCTTTGTTGAAGAACACAACAGAGGGAGTATATATGCCTGATATGTTGTTGAGAACATTGTGTTCGGGGTTTTTGATGCAATCGTCCAATTTACAAAAAGGAAGGATATTTGCCGTCAACATATGCCAATTGGTTTTCGGAACTTCCGTTCATCATCCTTATTCCCCCTGACTGTCTGACACGAAAAACACACGAAACGCGGGTCAGCTTCCCCATCCCACGCATGTTGGCGGCGCTAAAAAGCAAATATTAAAAACTAGCGGGAGAGCCAACTAGACCGCACTTCTCCCCCGACAAATGCCCCTCCTTCGCAGTCCAAACACAGGCGGATTTGCGGTCAGGCAAAAAAGGCCTGAAGGGCCAGAATCGAATTTCCCATCCTCCCCTTCCCGTCCCATCAATAACCTGGCCACAGCTTATGGGTACTTTCGGACGTTGCCAGCGGCGCTAGTCAGTTTATTGGGCAAACTGGTTTCTGTCCTTGTTCATTTTTTGATGACAGGTATGGAGGGATCTCAGACCAATCAAATATGATCTGTCAACAGATATGATGCAAGCGGCGAGGTTACCGCATTCCTGTGTATCTTGTTTGTCCATTCCAACGGTGACAGCAGAATGGTGTTTTCAAATGTCTCTCATAATATGGACAATGGTACAAGCATATGATCGAGGAAGCTCATCTGATTCGGTCCCAATTTCTAGCATCCTGGAGGCCAAGGGGGGAATAATATTACTCTGGATGTATTGTACCTACATCTACGGAGTACATCCATGCCTATGCATATACTTCCGGAATTGCGTTTGTGAGCCACCTTCAATGTTGCCTTTGATGAGCTTACCCCAGGTCTTCTGAAGAATCAACCCTGGTAGCTAATATCCTTCCTTGTCGTTTTGTTCCAGGTTATCAGTAAAATAGTTTAATCAGAATCAAAAATGATTCCACAGCCGCCTGGCTCAACCCCTTTTCTCCTTTGTGATTTTAAAAGAGCCAGAAGTTAATATATTTGCCTCAGGCCGGAATCCACTTTCGATGAATCGGCGACCTCACGCTTTGCCTAACTAAGCAACTCCTCGTTTCAAGGCTCAAGCAGTTAAAACTGGAATTTATGCATCATGAGCACAGACCGCAAATCGCCTCCTCCAACTTCCGTCGCAGAACGAAATCTAAGCACTTTGATCAATTGCTCGGCTGGATGGCAAATAATAACTACCGGCCAAATCAAGGACAATACGAATAGTCAAGGAAGAATTGTCCCGCCCCGACAAACAACTTGCCTGTTGAAGCAAGGAATGCGGGATGATGGAACGGGAGATGTCGCCGTGGAGCACCCGCCACCAATCGACATCATGACTGGGTGTTGCCGAGGGACAAGAAAATGTCGGGATCGGGGAATTAAGATAACCGATATTTATTTATTTTCCCGTGAGGCGGAGACTTCCCTCCGCCTAGATTCGAGTGTTTCGTTTCGGCCGAACAATTGCAAAGGCTGGTACGGAACAGTTTTTATTTTGTCGGACAACCAAAATGGAGATAGGGCTGCCTCATCAGATGCTCCCTCTTTGTCCCACGGGCCACAGCCTACAGGCGACGGCGGCGAGACAAGCAACGAAATTGAAGGAGAGGAGAACCGAACCAAGCCGACCCGTCTCTCTTGGCATTCCATCACCTGCAGATGGTCCGCTGGCCAATGCCCTGAAGGGGACAAGGGGCCGAGCCCCCGCTGGGCCCTGGTTACCAAGAGCTACTATTGTTAGAAACAAACGAGGCGTTGGCGCAGAGCACAGCCAACAAGTTTTAGTTAACACGCTAGCTACAACCACAAGCCTTTGACTCGTTATCCTCCCGTCCAATCATATTGCGAGGTCATCGAGGGCAGATCTCGAATTTGGGTTTTGCGATGGTGAACTATCAGCAGATCACAGTGCGCCTGGGCCTGATGGAATCGAGCACTGAAGTCCCCAGATGAAGGGGGGAAAGAATGAGGAGAAATCAGCCCAACTGAATATCTGAGCAATCTCTCCCTACTAGTCATCCATCTTCACAACGCACAACTCCGCCGTCTAAGTCCTTCGACATCAGAGTCAATATTTCTGCGCCGCGGCCCCTGGCTCGGAATTTGACTGCGCACTGTGCACAGACTTGGAGACCAGCCATCGCACAACGACATCTGCGGCTGCTAGCTGCGAGGCCTATGTTGAAAGAATGAAGATGAAGGGATACAAAGAATAGTCGGTGATCAGGGGGTTCAGCCGCACTGACAATAACGTTATTCCAAGCTAGTTCTTCCCACATTTGGCGAAATGAGGGCTGAGATACAATATCCCATCCTGCGGCCATGGCTTTTTGTTGTCGGCGAAAGGCTGTGTGCGCCCCAGGGTAAACGGAATCACATCGTCAAGACAATGAGAGGATGGCTTCACGTTATGCTTCGATGGCTGAACCAACGGACTAGAAGATGATCAATTATTGTCAGCTGATAGTTTCTTATTGTATCGTAGTTACATGATGGATACAACCTCGAAATTTGCCTTTTCTGGCGTTTGGAGGAGGATGGATACACACTCTGGCTGGAGTGGTCAGGTTTAGGGTTTTACTTTAAAACCACATGGCAGACCAAGTTGGTTCCTCGAATGACAGACTTGCACAGAATAACCCAGAGGGGGAAGCACTGGAATATTCTCTTTGTGAGATGTAACCGAATAGGGAATTTGCGCTTCCAATGGCTGTTGGCGAAGATGAACGCCATGGCAATGCGTTTTGTGTACCACGGGACAACGCAGTTCGAGGTAATTATAAAAGAGGGTGATGCAATTATCATTGAATCATCATTTTTGCGATAAGATTTTATTTGTGTCATCTTCTTTGCTGCGCGTTTTTTTTTTTTTTGCTGAACAAGGGGATCTTTTTCACAGCCCGATTTGTTTCATGTTTGATCAGGTGCATGAAGTCGAGGAGGCCATTTGAAGAAGAATACTGGATCTACGACCTCGACCCCTGCGGCATCTATATATTTTCTCAAACGCTAATAGGCTCCCGCTCTATTTCATCCATTTGCAAACTTGATTGGGTTCAATACCAACTACATTTTTTTTCTCTTGCCAATGAACTTGTATTCCTTGATTTTTGGCTTGCCCTGCCACCTCCAACCCTTCGCCCGGCTGGCTGGCCCGCGCCGTCCAGCGGTCAGTCGTATTCGGGAAGGCTGGCGGCCCTGCATTTCGAGAGCGGAAAGATTATTCGTTCGTTTGGTCGGCACGTTCCCCCAAAATCACCTGCATTAGTGGTATCTATTTATAACTTTATAATTCAAGGTGGGATGTGAAACTCGGACAACAGGTTCCTCTGATGTTTCAAGACATTGTTTCCTCCTCTTCAACGCGGGGGAGGCTGTAACAGATCATGATCTCCTGTAAGAATTTTGTCAACACTGCCTCACATCCCCCAGGCCGTTTCATGGCCTTGAATTCTTGCCCTTCGGCTGCCAGTCTGCGACCAAATACCGTAATGGGAAAGGCTAGGACCCTGAACCATCTTGATACGATGGGGAAATGGCCAGAGGAAGTGACAGGAGACATGATACATGTCTGCATATACCATGTCCATGCTCCTCAGCCCCTTCACGGAGTGACCGTCCCTGCTTCCGACATCTGCTGAATTCTCCAGGTTGACGTCTGGATACATACTCCTAGATCCGGGCTGATTGGTCTGTTTCTCGTGATGCCGAGTAGCGGCCGGTCCGATGGAAGATTGGCGATTTCTATCCCGGAAACCTGAGGTCGAATCGCATATTAATTTTTGATAGGATAGACTGATATTTTCGCATGTGAAGCTCATTTTTTGTTCCGGTTGCTGGCAGGGCGTGGAGGGGAGGGCAAGGGGCTCGAGCGAGCCCTAATTGATTAATCCGAATCAGGCATGTCTAGCCGCGATTTCGCAGAGAAGGGGGTGGTGAGTCACCAACAAATCTTTACTCTCGATATTTTGAATTATTCAGCAATTCTTGATTGTAGTTCTAGCCAAAATATTAAAGATTGGATTAACGAATAAAAAAGAAGGTGGATGCAAATGAACGCATCCCGGTGGTAAACTAGGAATGGACCAAAACATCTGCTTTACAGGTTTTTGGTGGGGGTGGCACGAATTAACCCTCACAGTGCCAAAAGAAGAAATTGCGTGGGACATTTTAACTGAAGGATCCACGCTGAAAGAAGGTTGCGGAATATATATCCTTTGCAGCCGTCATTCCTCATATTTGGCTAACTCTGTGAAACAATAGTGATCTTCCGAGCAATTGTTTCAATATCAAGTTCCAAAAAACCTGTCCCTCATGTCCGAAGAGAAAATCAATATAGTTGACTCCGTACTGATAGCAAAATAATAAAGATACATGTCTCCACATTTCTCCACCATCTGGTAAGTTAGCTAATGAAGCAGGGCTGTGTCTGCAGAAAATTGCTGTGCTAAGCTTCTTCCCATGGCCAGGCTGCGACTTGGTATCAGGTTTTTTCGCAAGGACACTCATCAGGGGGGTGCTTCGGCTGGGTCGAATTAAGGTTAGTTACGCCATAGCCTCATCGTGTGGTCAAGGCCAAACGCTCCCGCTTTTACGAGGTAAATCATGACGGCGGGGGCTGCCAATCAGCCGCGGTGAGTGCTCCAGAGCTTTCGTGCACTTCAGAAATAAGCTCGGCTTTACTAAGCCTCCCCATGTTTCCTTGGGGAAACGTTCTATTGCTCGTTTGTGTCCTAGATAGCTGTTGAATTTCCAAATGGGCTGTGTGAAGAACTACAAGGGATGATGGTATACATGCTTAATAATTCACTATGCGCATCCTTTGTTTCAGAGCAAGACCTCCTTTTAAAATACAAGGAAATAAACACAGAAGTTCAGGGAACACAGTTATATAGATAAATATCATCGAAGGAGGGGTTACACCTCCCACGTGATGAGGGCACTCTGCCTTCGAGGACCAATGTTGTCGTATCTTCACCAATCACGATTAGCCAGCGAGGATCCGATGCGGGTGTCTCAGATCTAACTGCAACCCAAGAAATGTTATCAGCATATTTCGCGTTGTTATCGTGATAGCTGTCGCGTAACATGGTCGTGCACTCTGGGGAAAGCCATGCGCCAACCAACGTTGCAACCCACGAGGCCATCCGTCATCTGCCCCTCCCGGCCCAAGATGGAGGCGTCGGTGGCACTGAGGCAGAAGACATTACTCGACGATTGAATTATTTTGGACGGCTTGGGAATTTTTTTAGTTTCTTTTTGTTTCTTCTCTTGGTTGATTGATTGGTCTTTCCCTGGTTATTTGCTTGCGACGGCATTGGTAGCCTGCTTTGGACGTCATCAACATCAGCCTGCTGGGGCCTGAGACTGACCACGAAAGCAGATTTGTTTGCGTCCTCACCACGCTGCTTTTTCCAGGCTGCAGGAATTCAGGAGAAAGAATCAGTGGGCTCGCTCTCAGGATTTTGCAGCGCGGAGCTTCGAAAGATATTTTTCTAGGCCTTTTGCTTACATGATTCCTGAGCAGTGAGAGCTTGCTTGGGGTAAATCATTTGGGTCGCCGGTGTGTATACGTAATTTACTATCCTATGTATTTTTCAAACTTGCAATTTCCTGATATGGGATGGTCAAATACAACGCAGGGCGGAGAGCAAGCAATCACCTAGTTTGCAGAAAATTCGGCGCCGTCTAGAAGGCTAAGCGGTGGATGGGAACTAGTATGACATCGGGGAGGAACTAAATCACCATTCAGCATGGCGCATTGGGTCAAAGCATCTCCATGTCGCCTATGAATGCCCGGATGGGCGGTTCACCCTTGGATCTTGGCGCTTGGCCAAATCCCCTTCCGCCAGACTGGGATTTCCCCCTCCCCCACCCCAATTCCAGATTGGGGTTGGAACTATGACAGGGATGGTGTTAGTTACCCCACTGACTCATCATGGATCTCGGGTGGGAATTCCTGGACATTAATAATTAGTTTTCTTTGCTTTTTCCCTCGCTTGTCAATTGAGCCTGACGGTCAACCTTACCATCCAATTTATCTTCCTTCATCCAATCCTGAAGCTGCATCCCCAAAATATTCTCCCTGGATGACTAACTGATTGATTCTGTGACAAGATACCCCTGATGCAACCAATGGCCAGATCCAGGATTTCTGCCTGTGTTGGTTGACTGATTGATTCAGAGTGAGACTTTAGCCTGCCGTCTCCTGGTCTCCACTGTTGAAAGCTTTTTGCAAACCGCAAGGACTGGCGGGGAACAGATTCTGGAGGACCAGCGGCGATCTAATTATTGAGATCATCTCGAGTTTGTTGGAACCACAATTTGAGCTTGACCACCGACTCTCCGAGAAGAACCAATCTTCGACAGGGAAGTATTTTGCTGTCCAAAACAGTTTCGTCTGAACCGAGGATGGAGCTGCCGGTTTTGTTACCGAAAAATTGGCATCAGAGAATCAGAGGAACCGTTGAAAATAGCGTCAATTTTGATCACCTAGCGGAGGAGTTGGGAGATAATCTTGAAGGACGGATCGGATGACATGGGGACCCAAGCTATCCTTGAAGCGCTTGATCTTGCCGCTCAATGCGCTCATGATTGTTTCCGCCTGGCTTTCATTGCCAAGCTCTTGCTCGAGCAAAAGGTGCTGGTGAAAGAGAGTTGCTTTGAGCCCTACAGAATGTTTCAGAGGCGCAATGCGATCGGCATTGCCAGCCTTGGTCGAAGATATTTGGTGGTTCTGGCTGCTGTTCTCGAATAGAGACGTTGTCTATGATTTGCCCGGATGGCAGATACTGGCTCGTGGCAAAAAATGCTAATAATAGGGTGAATCTTCGTATTTCCCCGGCCTGGCTCAGGGCGCAGGGCTTTTGGATGTCATACATTACTGCATAGATTCAAGTTTTGATTAGATATCTGATAACCGCAATCTTCATGCGGCGAAATTATGATTTTAACCTTTTTATGCTTAGTCCGGATGAGGCTAGCGGGAACTCTAAATGGTGCTGACAAACCCACCAGCAACGCACAGCCCCTTTTTGATTGGGCGGGTGGGCCGACCTTCCCTAGCACGGATATTGCTTGTCGATAGAGATTTGGCAGCAAAGAATGGACAAGAGAGGAGAAAGGAGGTGGGTTGACAGCGAAGAGTCCCGCCCGTGAGGCTTTAACATTGTCAACTGGAGTCTGGGAGGAAAGCAACTCGCTAGGCCCAATATCGACACCAATTTTTGCTGGAGCGGTACAGTATCCGTGGAGCGAGGTCAGCCTGGACTGGCACTCCATCTCCTCACGCTGTATTTTCCCGGAAGCATGGACAAACGACAGACGGCATTTCCGGGATGCCTCATTGGGGAGTAGCAGAGCTTCCCCTGCCGCTTGTCCACAGTTCCCCAAACAAGTGTGCGCAGCAAGGAGATCGAGTTTCAAGGAACCGCGTCGGTAGCTCGCGTGGCTGGCGTTAATGCACTGCTTTTCTGATGTGTGACTAGCCAGTAAGTGTGATTTTGGCCCACCTTGGCGATAGTTTTCTCGATTTTTAGATTACATTTTAGCGGTTCCTGCTAACGTCTATTGTTTGGTGCCGAATTTTGGATTCCCCATTGCAAGCCATAATGGCCTTGGACGAGCAGAAAATAATGGTTCGGCTATGCCAACTCTGGTCTTCAAACCCCAGGACTCAGGAGTGCAGGACGTTATGTGGGAGATCGGGAACGGAGGTCTCCGCCTCAATGCTTGGCATCTGAATCGGAAGTCCTGCGCAGAGTTGTCCCGATTTCCCCTGTATTTCCTTCTGCCCCGTGTTTTGCAAAATACACAGTACGATACAGGCCGTGCATCTTATGAGTAATAAGACTTTCGTGGGCTTGACAGGTGGCCCACCCATGCCCGGGCCATGCCCCAGTTTGAGCCGCTTCGCATGGCAACTTGGCTCTGCATGTCGCGGTGCTGGTGAGATCACAATCCTAGTGCAAACTAGACGACCGAATGATGTTGAGTCTCGATCCACCCCCTCCAATATGGCTCACAGACGCCCGCGAGGACGGGCGATGAATGCTGTGCTACCTCTGATCTACAGGGAATAATTACTCTTTCGCTGCACAAGTAGCGCTGACAAGGATCCGTTTGGCTTGCCACGAACCTCATCCGCGGGAGCACAACAGTCGAGCAAGGGGAGACTTGTTGGATTGCTGTATGATGTATCTCATTCCCAGATCCCGCTGATAGGATTGTGCTGGTTTTACACAAGTTCGTGGCGGGTCCCGAGAGCCTCCGACTAAACAGATAACGGCCACAGCCCCGGAACAGCTGTCTGTCACCGCCCAGAGGCCCGCTACTTCAGTATACAAATTGTGGAAGTATTTGTTCCGCAAGCTTCAACGATGCACCACGCCTCCGTAAGATTTGGTAGGCCGTTCCGGACGGAGACCCTCTGCGATTTTGATCTGAAACCTACCATCAGCCTTTCGTGCAGCTGAGCCGTCATCCATATCTTTTGTTTCGTCCTTTCACTGACCTGGGCCGACTTGCATTTTGGCTTTTCTGGAACCAAGGGACACCTGATCAGAATGGATGCCAGACTTGCTGCCTCGATGTTTTGGCGTTTACCCTTGTCCTGGTTATCAGGCACTAGAATAATTCGCCTTGTTTTTTATTTCCTTTAAACAGAAAATTACCCCGTTTTGTCATTTAGTTAATTTTTTTATTTTTCCAGCCTCTGTGGTCTGGCTCTGCCCTTACCTGTCAAACTTCACTGCCTATTTCGCCTGCGCCATGAGCGGGATGGCGCCCACTCCCTTCCCACCCTCGTAACCCCACCCGCCCTTGTTACTTCTCGCTCCGACTGTTTTGCCTACTTTGGTTTTGGCAAAGCGTCTTGGCACGTACTGAACAAACTAATACCCTGCCGGCTAGGGTCCTCCACCATCTCGTGTTGTGGTGCTGTGCATGAAAAAAAGTTATATACTTCCACCAGTTCCCCCCAAATCTCGGAACCAAGAAACGTTTTCTCGTTCCTGCTGATCAGACTTCTTCTTGAATATTCTTCTGGGAAATATACGAAACACTATTCTATTTTTATTTTTTGTTTTTATTTATGATCACATCCCCCACGGCTTCAAGAGCCTCATTTTCCAACAGTCTTCCCCAGTTTCAAACTCCCCCTAACTAATTCGAAGATGGCCGGACCTGGTGGCGGACCACCCCGCAAAAGCCATACTAAGTCGAGAAAGGGATGCAAAACTTGCAAGAGGCGACATATTCGGTGCGACGAAACGTCTCCTCAATGGTATGTATAGCGGATTGCTTGACGATAAGAATTGGAAGTTAATTCTTTCATAGCCGGAACTGCACGAAGCACAATTGTCGTTGTGATTATATGGACAATGTGATTGCACAAGAACAACCAACGAGCCCAAGAGGCGGTCCAGACCTTTTGATGTCTCCCGAGATTGACATTGAAATCGAAGCTTGGCTCAAAACTGGAAATCCTCCATTCCCAGAACTACAACTTAGTTCTAGAGCATATTGGTTCAAGTTTTCGCGAACAGACTTGCGCCTTATCCACCACATTTCCGGACTCTCAATTGACCTACATCGACGGGGTTACAGTAACTGCACGGTATGGGCACAGAAAATGCCTATGTGAGTTTGAATTATTTTGCTTGCTAGTCGGAATCACACTAACCAACCTGGAATCGCAGCTTTTTGGCTATTGCACTCTCGAATGACTTTGTTATGAGCGCCATTCTTGCCCTATCTGCCTCCCATATTGCCTGGATGACCCAGAATCAGGAAACAAAAAACCTCTCCTATCATCACAGGGGGGTGGCTTTGAAGGGTCTCCATGAAGCGATTGGTGCTTTCTCAAGGGAAAATGCCGATGCAATCCTTGCGGCCTCGATGCTCCTCTCCTGGCAAGCTACAGAATGGCAAGTGACTCCCTTCTGCATGCAGTTTGAGCGTCAACTAACTGGTATTTCTTTGTAGGCGAGGCTGGGCTTCGTTGCAACAAGGTGTTTCAACCGTAAGGATCAACGTCTCTATACATTGTACTTTTCCACCACGTGCTAATTGACCAACAGGTGCTTAACTCAATGCAACCGTGGTGGAAAGAAGAGTCAGAGCTAGCCAGATTCATGGAGAGTCAGCGAGCTTTCCGCAGCGCGCGAACGCCCATAACACCAACCTATCCTGGAGCACTCGGCCAGTTTCAAGATGAAGATCTTATGAGACTGGATCGTGTTTGCGCTACTCTGTTGAACATTCATCAGCGACTCTCTCATAATCAGGAACACTACCAAAGAGTGACTGATCTACTGCACTTTGTTCAACGTTTGCGCGACGATCTCCCCATACAATCTCCTGACCAGGCGTTTGAGAGACTCCAACCGCTACGCACATGGCTCTTCTGGCTCCCACCTGCGATGTTGAGAGGCGGAGAGACAGATCTTGGAGCCCTTGCGGTGCTTTCTCAGTTTTTCGGGGTAGCACTAGCTCTTGAACCGATTTTCCCTGAAATCGGTGGCTCATATCTCGCTACAATGGCCGTCCTTCCGATAGAAGATATTCGACGGATTCTACACGCACGGAAAGCTTCACAACCATTTGCTCCAGAAGTCCAGCTTGCGCTTGGTCTGATGGAGCTACCATGCGAGATTGTAAATGAATACCGAAGTCGCCTTCACTGGTCGCCGAGAAACTCGTTCGATACATACTCTTCCGACTCCCACAGCCCGTACCACGCGCTTCACAATATTCATCTCCCGTCCACCTCCCCAACTAGTGCCTCTGGATATACAGCTTATACTACTTCTCCACTCCACTCCCCCCTCACTCCTGCTATCGTTACCTCGCCATACCAAATGCCAACGATTGTCACATCTCGACGGCCATCGCAGATCTATACCACATCGCCTACTCTCCATCCCGACCACATAGACGGGGATTACAAGCACAGCCCGCATGCCCACTCGCCACTTTTTAGCCCGACGTATTTGCCAAATTTGATGAATGGATCATCACCAATTATAGGGTCAGAATTTCATGAATCTCCTACACTTGTGTCAGCAGGGTTGGTCACCCCCGAGCTCTGCTGGACTTGATCTACGCACATACATACAAACTCTTGGGAAGAATTATGCGGCTGAGTCTTGTTTTATTTCTGCTTTGTGGAAATCCAGGGACCCAACCGCATCACGCCGTAATTCCTACGCAAAACCGTACCATCCTTCTTCCTAAAGCTCCCAGAACCCGCAAAACTCAATACTCGAAATATTAATTATAACATATATACGACACCGAAGACCCCCCCAACTCCCCTCTTGAAATTATTCTCGACAATCGCGCATTATCTGGTTCCATGACACAAAAATCAACAAATAAGCATTTTACGTGACATCTGGACAAACATCTTTGGTTAGGAGGTCTATTTTGGCATACCACAAGATAATATTTGATGATATTCGGAATACCGTTTTTACATTAACTTTTCTTTTCTTACTTTTGTTTTTGGAGGAGTCAAAATAGCGCAAACATAGCGAATGACTTGGGGATCTCATTATATCTTTTGTTTGGCCTTGTTTATTATTCAATTTATTTCCTCTCCTGTTTTGTTCTCTTTCCTAGGCTGGAAATCCCCCTAGCATGAAGCAAGATATGTGTATGGCTGGATATTTCCCCCACTTTCTATTCTATTCCCAAATTTCTACTCAGTCATTGTGCTGCGGATCATTATCTTTTGGGTTATTTTTTTACGTTTTACTATATCGTATCTATTTTATTTTCTATATTTACTCTCAGCATCTGAAATGATACTGCGTTACCTCATTTACAAAACCTGCCAACGAGCAAGACGGGAACAGCCAAGGAAAAAAGGGGGAGAAAAGGAGGCAGTGGCGACATTGTTTTCCTTTTGCCACCCCCAGCTTTTCTGCGCAGGCAGCAAATATCATATCCCTCTATAAGGGGTTCGTTCTCTCTCCCGTTCTACGTGCTGTTTCTTTTACAAAAAAAAATTGAGGCTGTACTTAGATATTCTTTCATTTTTTGACCCGTGGTTACATCCCGTGCAGCATCCAGAGGGCAGGAAACAGAGGCCGTGCGCAGTATTTTTTGATACAAAACTTTGTTTTTACCTGCAGGCTGCAGCAAACAGGCTTTTCCCTTTTCTTTCTTATTCTCTCTCCATGTTTCAAGTTTCATGTTGTAGATCAGTCCGCAGCAAGCAGGTGAAACACGCATGGACCAAGAAAATGTGGAGGAACCAGAGGTAGTTAAGGTTTGAGGCGAAGTGAAACGAGCATCATGATTCATGTTTTGTCTTTGTATGTATGTATGTATGTATATGCAATTCTATATTTATCTGGCGAATGGGTTCGTTTCGTTGTTTGTTTGCCTATGCTATGCAGGGTGCGCGGTGCGTGTCATGCCAGGCAGTATCCCGGACCTGGTTCAAAACGTGGCTTTGGGAAATTTTTATCGAATCGAGGATAAGGTGGAAGTAAGAGGAAGGGCAAGGGAAACCGGAATACGAGAAGTATGCGGTTGGTTCCTGTTCCTGTTCCTGTTCATGCAGGTTTAGCCCTATGTATGTACATACATGTACCCCTGAGCTTGGCTCAGGCTGGCCAAGCGAGATGAGAGATATTGGACGCATGCCAGTGTGCAACAAGTTTTGCCGGCATCATCGTCATCTATGAGTCAAGAAGGGCGTGGGCCCGCTTGATTATCAAGCAAGTGGTGAATTGAGCAATTTGGGCCGAGGGGTTTGTCCGCGGTATGATGTCCAGCGGAAACCCTCGTGTGTGGGATGCGCGGCTATGCAGCGGGCTTCCGCCGCGGGAGAAGCGGGATCAATGAATTCTTTCGCACGTAACTAATTAAGCGAATTAATCGATTGGATTGCGATTAAGTACCTGCCTGAAGATTACCTAGGCACCAGGAAGCATCTGAAGATTATGGGGGAAAACCAGTCCCCTCGATTTGCCATACCATCGCTGATCCATGCGGTGGCTGTGCCACCTTATCTGAAAAGTCAGCGAGTTGGGGATCAACGTCGCGAAGCAATAGAGGAAAATAAGCGGGGCGCGTCTAACAATCTTTTCTTGCTGTCAAAGTCCGCAGCAGGGCTCGGTAGGGCGTTGTTCCTCCGTATACGAGGTATTGCCCTGCTAGGGGCCTAGGGCAGGCCCTAGTCGGGATCGGATGTGGTGTGTGCACGACTGCAGAACTAAAAGGTGAGGATGCTGAAGAGTGTCAGCGTGGACAATGCCAGCTTTAACGATATAGTTGGCTGGTTAGAAAATCAACACAAAGCTCAGCCTCTCATGGCATTTGCTGAATGTCAGGCCAGGAAACCAACAGCGACAATAAACATGTCGCTAAAAGAAGCTCTACATTCGCGATGGCGCTAGTAAACCTTGTTCGTGTTTAGGTTGCAGAATGTCTATTTTTGGCACAAGGCAGACTGCCTCTCCCGCGCCTAGCCTCTTTGGGCCATATTTCTCCTTGCACAGCCAACCCTCAACTGACGAGCTTCACGCCGATTCTTTGCTCCAGCTTCCAGCAGAACATCCGTGACGAAACAGGGAAGTCTGGCGGGGCTATGGACCGTGCGGGGGGATCGCTAATTACACAGGTGGATCAGCTAATCACACAGTCAAAAAAAACAACTAAATTGAAAAAAGCATAGTGTAAACATAGGATTACATATTAAATTACATGTGCAACAATGGTTCTAAATGCACCAACTCCAAACCCCACTTTTTTAATTAAGGAATTAATCAAACTGAGAATAATGAAAAAGATTATCATATTCCCTCTTCTCTCCCTCTCACCCCTCCTCTTCTGCCACAGCATCTACCTTTCCTACTACCATGTCTGAAAAAGCCTCATCTACTGCCTGTGATAGGACTTCTTGTTGGGATTTCCAGATGTACTTCAGGGATGTCAGGGTGACAGTATGTTTTTGACCCAGAGCTGAGGGGGCTATAGAGGCAGAGGGGGTAGTTTCACAGGGTAGAGACACAGTGCTACCACTGCCAATGAACTGACCTGCACCTGAGGAGTACATTATATGCTAATTTCTAGGTGCTGGAGCCATCATAACTCTCTTAGTATAAGTAAGCCCCTAGTATATAGATCCCTGTCTCTGCCCCTGGGCCTTACTTGATTTTCTCAGCTATAAATTCCCTCATCATTGAATGATAGGATTCTAAATGATGTTCAGATCAACTGGAAATTAGTCTGTCTCTACTAGTTTTATGTAACATCTAAGTTTATAGTTATATAGTCAGTGAGAATGGATCTTGCTCAGCTTGATTGATTCTTTAGCATCAAGGCATTCATAAATATAGTGCTTATAGGGGAGGCTAAAAAACATCTGGTCTAGACATTTAGAGGGGTATTTGAGATTGATATCAGGTAGTTTTTTACCCTCTATCATCTAGGCATGGATTTAATTTAATGTGAAGAGAGTGATTAGAGACCATATGTCCTAGAAGAGATTATTGAAGGTGAATATCAGGGTGTAAGATTTAGCTGCTGCTAGGTGATTTTTGTACTTGAAGTACTGATTTTCTCAGAATTAACAGATCTTATAATAGGTAACTCAAAGATCTCTCATTGAAGTGGTGATATATTACTTCAACACTCAGTGGGATCCCTCTACTTATGAGGAAATGTAGTGCCTGAAATGAGAGAGTCAATTAATATAGCACTATATAATCTCTTACTCATGGAAAAGCCAGGTCTATTAATAGTAATTTACTAGGTAATGAGAGAATTCTTATTCAAATTTAATCTATCTCTAGTAATACTAGTCCTCTATAGTTAATTTAATTACTCTGTGCCATACTCTCATGAAGTTATTAAATTTTTTGTCCTAGTCCTTCTTAATGCTCTTCTGTGCTGTGTTGCTGAGGTTTCCCTGTATAGGCTTTTAAAAATACTTCTTTGCATGCTTAATAATGTTATGATTAATATGCTAGCTGCAGAGAATTTAATAGGAATTATGAAAGATATAATCTAGGATGTTTGTAAGGGTGAGTTTGTGATCCATGATAAAAATGAGAGAGTAAGGAATATAATGATAGTTAAAGACAGTAATGATTTAGATAGCAGCCTAGCTGTATATAGATAGGTTAGTATTTATTTATATCTAGTTAAATTAAGATGATTGCCAGGGGAATTAGTGAAGATCTAATCTGATTCAGTTAGAATTATAATGATCTAATCAATTGAATGTCAGTACTAACTAGATTTAGCTAGACTAGTAATAGTATAGATCTATACAGCTATTTTAACTGTTGTGATTCTACTAATTGTATGACTCATTTCCTCCTCATCAGGGTTATTTAACTTACTAATAGTCTCACTTCTACTCACAATTCATAAATATAAAGCTCAGATTAATTATTATATGAAGCTTCATAATGAATATAATGCTCAGCAATGGCAACTAATATCAATTTATCTTATATGTGCAGTTTAGAAGTAAAACATCATTATTATCATAGAGGAATTTAATTAACTTTTTATAGAAGAGAGCAAGATATATTATATGATTCTGTAATGAGCACACTCTGATAAGCAGATCATATAAGCTATATGCTAGAATCAAGATTGTAATCACTAGAGAAAGGAAGGAAAAAGAGAAAGGAATTATAAGATCATGTGATATAAATAGAAGGGAATTACATGAGGTTAGAGTAAATAAACATTCATATGAAGGCTCAGTTAGAGGTGTCTGATTAGGCAGTTGGAGATTGAGTGAAGTTCAGATGAGCTATAAATATAGGGTATAAGGGTGTAGCCCTTCACATTATCTCTCCCTACTTGGATTCAGAGGGTAGGTGGGAGGAGTTAGAAAATTGAATGTGAAGTAGTGCAGATAGAGTCTTGTTAGATGGGTACAGCCCTTCATAATGAGCAAGCACAGTGATGTCCTGCAGGATGAAGGTTGATTCCCATGAAGGAGCCTTATATCTAAATCACTTCACTAGGTACTGAAATTTTTATCTATAGTGATAGTGGTTGAGAATGGCTTTAATTTTGTATTCTACCTCATTATCTTCCCTGATGATGCCAGGCAGATGCCAGTTAGTAATCTCTTGTGAGAGGAATGGGTTGATGGAGGTCTTGTAGAGTAGATTTATGTGAAATATATTATGAATTCTAAGTGATGTGTCAAGATGATAGTTATGACTTCTCAGGACTTCAATGATGGTGTACTTGACATATTGATAGTCAAGTGTGTGAGATGAGTAATTAGTTGTGATGTTTTGAAGGTCTAGTCAGACCTTATTGCCTACCTTGTAGTGTTTAATAGGATTTTAGTGGGTATTTATATAGTTCTATTGATTCTACTGGACACTGACCATGGAAGATTCAGCCCACTTGTGGGCTTACTAGAGTTTCAAGATGATGATGTCTGTAATTTGGATTGAACTGTGAGGTGAAGTGGAAGGTTTAGATGATTTGGCAAGATTAAGGACTTTGAGGTTATAACTATATGAAAGGAAAAATGAGCTAACATCAGTACTAATAGTATTATAGCCATTAATTGCAAGTTTAATGTGCAGGAGGAGTTCATTCCAGTTATCCTGAATGTATGAATAGAACTTTTGGAGGTAGTTCTTAATTATCTGAATTATATGTTTAGTGCTGCTGTTAGTTTTAGAGTGATAGACAGTTAAGAGGTATTAGGAGATCTTAAGGAGCTAGTAGATTTAGATCTAGATAGCTCTGATGAACTGGGTTTTATAGTCTGAGATAATTATATGGAGTAGATCATGCTGATAATAAAATAAACTTTAGAGGAAGACTTTAGCCACTATAGGTGTGTCCATCTTCACATAGGATTTAAGGATAATACCTTTACTGAGACAGTTAATAATAATAAGGATATTCTTGCAGCTGTTGCTCATGAGGAGGTCTATTGTGAAATTAATAATGATATTGTGCCAGACACATTTAGAGATTAGAAGAGATTTGAGCAGACCTTGATGGTGATTCTATCAAGTAATAATAGATTGGTAGATGTTGTAGTTCTGAGTGAACTGTTAGATGCTCTAAGATATATTAGGCTAGTAGAAATCTTAAGATAAAATTCAGTAGAGTACTTTATAGTCTGGATGGCTGGTCATCAGAGAATTATGAGTTTCTTATATGATTTAAGTACATAATAGTTCTGAATTAAGAATTTACTGCCTCCCCTGAAAGTGTAATTAGAAGTTAGGATCTACAGAGCATTTAGTGATGTTAATATGAGCTTGGAGTTCAAGTAGAAAATAATAAGCTTTATCTTGTACAATCTAGATTATCATCTGAAGGTACTTATTAGAGGTAGTAGTAGTGTCTCAGAGTTCCTAGAGTAGAAGTGGAGGCAATCTGGGAGAGCCTTCCATGAAGTCCACTTGGGTAGTTATAGTTAGCACAGTAATAGATGAGGTGTGTATTACTCTATATGATGTTACTTTAGAGTCCCTAAGGATCTGTGGGTCTAACAATCTCTATTCATGGTTTGCCTAGTAGGTGTCAAAGTCTTCAGAAGGCATATCTTATTCATGTTGGGAGAGGGTATTAGCTATGGAGTTCTCTGTACTAGGGTAATAATAGATTGTAAAATGGAAATGACTGAGGAATTTAGCCCAGTACATCTAGCATTTAGAGAGTTTATGGGTTATGATGAAGTATTAAAGGTTCTTATGATTTGTGATAATCTCAAAGTCTTTCATACTGCAGAGTTTAGAGTCTCATTCTTCTAGATATTAGATGATGGTGAGGAGTTTCTTATCATAGATCTCATAGTTAGCTTTGACAGGGCTGAGCTTTTTGAATATAAATACACAGAGTTGCAGGATATCTTCATCATCCCATTGCATGAGAGTGCTATCTGTGATGTAACTAGAGGAGTCTGTTTCAACCACTATCAGATGATTAGAGTTAAATGCAATAAGCATTGAGATAAAGATAAACATCTTCTTAAGGTGTATAAATGCCTTGTCTGCTTCTTTAGACTACTGGAACTGTTGGTCTTTGTGCATGAGATCAGTCAGTAATTAAATGATGTTGGAGAAGTCTCAAATGAAGTATTAATAGAAATTTATGAATTCTAGGAAGCCTCACACACCTTTTATAGTTATAGGGGCCTCCTATTCAAGAATAATGATGATCTTCTTAGGGTCCATATGGACTTCCTTCTCTGCCTCTATGATGAAGCTGAGGTAGGTTGTCTTTTGAACTTTGAAGGTAAATTTATTGATATTAATTGGAAGACTGTGTTTATAGAGATAGATGAGGACTTTTTGGATATACTCTTAATACTATTTATGGGATCCATCAGTGAAGATGAGGATGTTGTTGAGGTAGATAGAGGTAAATTCATCTAAATAGTCTTGTAGGGCCTAGTTAATGTACTTCTAGAAGGTGCTCAGAGTATTTATAAGATTAAAGAGAGTAACTGTCCATTCAAATAGATTATATCTTGTGTGAAAGGTAGTTAGCCATTCATCTCCTTCTGTGATTTAAATCTTATAAAATGTGGAGATGATGTTAAGCTTTGTGAACTACTTGACTTATCTGATTTATTTAAGAGTCTTGTTGATTAATGGTAGTAGATAATGATTTTTTCTTGTAAGTTAGTTAAGGCTATAGTAATCTACACAGAATCAGAGGCCTCTATCAGACTTCTTAGTGAAAAGAATGGGTGCACTGGTAGGTGAATTGCTAACTTGAATGAAACCTTTATTAAGAAGGTTATTAAGGATCTTGTGGAGCATGAGCAGTTCATTGTGTGACATGTTATATAGAGGTCCTCAGGGTAGCTAGAGATCTCTACCATCTATCTTTTTGAATTCAATGTGATGATCATGCATACTGTAGAATGATGGGAGCTTCTTAGCAGCTTTATAGTTAAAAACATCAAGAAATTCATAGTAGTATGAGGGAAGGACTGTTGCAGGGTCAGTCTTTAGCTTTTTAGAGAGTCAGGAGAGAGCTTTCTCTATGTCAGACATGCTAATGGTAAAGATTTCAATGGGAGATCAAAACTTAAGCTTCTGATTATAATGTTAGAGGAGTTTAAAGGTATTAGTAGAGATCTGATGAAGGTTGATAGTCTTATGGACATCCTTTTTAAACATATAGATGTCTCTAGGGAACATAATGTACTAGTTGTGTATGTTAATGAGAGCTTGATGTTCAGATAATCAAAATAGATCTAACATGAAGTTATATGAGAAATTCTTGATTTTATATGTATAAGTATTCTTCTGGAGGAATCTACTGACATCAACATCAAGCTTCATTATGTTTCATATAAAGCTGCCAGTATCACTGCTGATACCTTCAATCTTTTAGGAGATAATTAGGATACACAGAAGATTATAATGATTAATCATGTGAGAGTAAATTATTACATAGTAACAGCAGCTGCTATCTATCATAGCATTCATATTAAAAGAATGATTAATTATGATAGGTATAAGGATTATTGGAACTATCATTTTCTTCTTAAAGGTCTTTCTATCTAACTCTAGGAGCTTCTGCTTGTGATTTCATGTGGAAGCTAGTCTTTTCTCAAGTCTGATTTAGCATCTTCAAAGTCCTCCTCTTCCTCAGACTTAGTCTGCACATTCATGAATTGTACAGGTAGTTTTAGGGGAATATGGGTATCATGGCAGTTGGTAGCTCTATGCCCAGGTTTGTCACAATTAATGTAAACACCTTGAGTGTGGTGGTCAGTAATAGTGGTAGTGATCATATTGGAGATGTGGAAACCATTCATGTGAGCTATTAGCTTCTAATTCATGGCATTTAGATTATGGGGCTGAGTTGCTCTAGAGAAGGCTGCTCTAGAGATAGTAGGAACATTACTATAAATTCAGCCCTGAATGGCCTTAACCTTGAACAGGTTGTTCTCTATACTGTGGAGCTTCATGCAATATTTAAGGTATGTAGGAGGTTCAATGGAGGTGATGGTCTACTGTAGGAGCTCAAACTTAATAGCCTTTTTAAGTAGAACTTTCTTGATAGTGTTATCCTATAACTGGCTGCTAGCTTCTAGAATCTTCTGATTGAATCTTAAGAGAAAAATGATGAGTAGATTGATCTTCTAGTAAATACTGTGTAGTCAGATCAGGGCCTTCTGAGCCACTAAAGGGTTAGAGAAAAGAATGTTGAGCTGATTGAGAATGATATTGAAGGTTATAGAAATGAGCTTGATATTAGCCTTCATCTAAGAGTGGAATTGGGTGATAGTAGTACTAGAGAGTTGAGTGTAGATGTATCAGGCCTAATCAGTAAGAGATCTAATTATAAGGCTATTCAAAGCAATTTTAGCCTCTGCACTGAGGTGCCAGGCAGGGTATTTAGAGACTTGTTCACCTGTAAATTTCTTAAGGGTGATGAGCCTCTCCTTTGGACATTTTAGAAAGTCATCAAAAGGAGTAGTTGGATGAGCAGGGGTTGAAGTAGGAACTAAAGTTAGTATAGATATGTGATTTTATTTGGCAATGAAGTTGATCTTATTTATGAGCTACTAAATGAAGTTTTGAAATTTAGTATCAGAGCTCTAAGAAGAGATGCTGTCTTCACATGGAGAGTCTATATTCATAATGGATTTAAAAGATTATTTGAATTTGAAGAGTTTGAAGAATTCAGGAAATTTGGAGGATTCAGAAAGTTCAGAGGAAAATCTCATGAAATATTAATACAGACTATCAGGGCTTTAGAGCCTTTTACTGACACATCATCTGGTAGAGCTGAGCTGGGCAAGTTGTATTTTGAATTTTGAAAGAGTTTACTATACATATGAATTGCATTTAGAGGAATCTGCTATATGTATGAGTCATGTTTGAAAGGTGAATATAATGAGGATCTCTGAGAAGAGATTAAGTAAGTAATTACAAAATGTAATGGGTGTGCTCTGATAAGTGGATTGTGCAAGCTATACACTAGAATCAAGATTGTAATTGCTAGAGAAAGGAAGGAAAAAGGGAAAGAAATCATGAGATCATATAATATAAATAGAAGGAAATTACACAAGGTCAGAGTGGATAAACATTCATATGAAGGCCCAGTCAGAGGCATTCAATTAGGCAGTCAGAGATCAGATGAAGTTTGGGCAAGCTATAGATATAAAGTATAAGGATGTAGCTCTTCATAGATTCTCTCTATCCTTTTTCCACTCTACCTCAATATTAGTATCATTTTTCTCATTAAATTTATTAATTAATGCTTGAATAGGAGTTCATCCTTTCAATTCTCCCTAAAGAAGCTGTGATAAAACATTATAGAGATTCTAAGTTATCAAAAGAAATCAACTGAATTTCTGACTCAGTAACATCCAAATGATGCAAGGGGAGATAGAGGCTCAAATATAATAGTAAATTACCTTCTGAATGTTCTTGGATATAGCTCTCAATTAGTATATAGAGTAAGTATAGCTATTCTCTGAGAATTCATGATTATAAGAGGCATTTTGTATGATCAAAACTCACTTATCTCCTTACTTTTTACCTAATATACAGAACAGGCAGTTAGTTTTCATCATTGAGGTATAATTCTACTAGTTCTTCTTCTTCATTTTTAGGAATCTATACAGACCAGAACAGTTGCATGCAAAGATATACTGATTCCAGACAGAATGAGTATTAAAATTAACTATTATATAGCTAAATATCTGGTATTTAAGATTCAGAAGATCAATAAGATCTTTATTAGTGATTTTACTGAAGAAATTAGTAAGCATGGAAAGTAGCTCATTAATTTTACTGTATGACTCCAGTAGCTCTAATGCAGGCATGAGAGTATTTAATTAATTGACCTCCTCTATTTCATCATCATAACCTGCCCTTTTATCCTCATTGTTCTTAAGTGCTTCAACCTCTTCATACTTGCCATCCTGAAGGAAGCATTTGTTGTCAACCTGTGATGCAAGCCTTTTATTATCTAGGGGGTAATAAGTTGATTTTTGGGTATTGAATAGGCCTTCTTCATTGATATAGTGATTCAAATTGAACTGGGAGGTGCACACTACAGTGAGCTGACTGGTAGAAGACATGGTGTTTTGATAATTTGATATGTGTTTATAAGGAAATAATGAGGTTGAAAATGAAAGGGAATTAACTGCTTGAGCTAGGTAAAGGATGTTCTATTTATCTCCAACAGGTGGGAGGGGGGGGGG
>JANTQD010000274.1:0-23877 GCA_032988205.1 Onygenales sp. PD_40
CTGTATACTAGATGGTTTGAGCTAGAAAATCCTAAGTTTATACTTAGGTAGGTGTTATAGTCACTGACTGCCATACACCTTAAATGAAGAATAATAATAATAATATTTATATGCTCAGGATGACTGGAATGAACTCCTTCCACATACTAAACTTATAATTAATAGCTGTAATACTATTAGCACTAGTGTTAGCCTATTTTTCCTCTTATATAGTTATAACCTCAAAGTCCTTAATCTTACTGAATCACTCAAACCTTTCATTTCACCTCACAATTCAATCTAAATTGTAGATATCATCATCTTGAAACTCCAGCAGGCCCATGAGTAGGCTGAATCTTCTATAGCTAGTACCCAGTAGAATCAACAGAACTGTATGAATGCCTACCAAAATCCTACTAAATACTATGAGGTAGATGATAAGGTCTGGCTGAACCTCTAAAATATCATAACTGATTACCCATCTTGCATGCTTGACTATTAATATGCTAAGTATACCATCATTGAAGTCTTGAGAAGTCATAACTACTACCTTAACACACTACCTAAGATTTATAATGTGTTTTATATGAATCTGCTCTGTAAGGCCTCTATCAACCCATTTCTTTCATAAGAGATCACTGACTGGCATCTGCCTGGCATCATCAGGAAAGATAATAAAGTAGAGTATGAGATTAAGGCCATTCTTAATCACTACCACTATAAATAAGGATTCTAGTACCTGGTGAAGTGGCTCAGCTATGAGGCCTCTTTATGGAAACTGACCTCTATCTTGTAAGACATTACTGTGCTCATCTATTATGAAGAATTACATCTACTCAATGAGACTCTACTCATACTGTGCTGTATCTGATTTTCTGAACCCTTCTATCTGTCCTCTAACTCTAAGTAAGAGGAGATAATATGAAGAGCTACATTCTTATACCTTATATCTATAGCTCATCTGAACTTTACTCAATCTCTAACTGTGTGATCAGATGCCTCCAACTGAGCCTTCATATGAATATTTATTTGCTCTGACCTTATGTAATTTCCTTCTATTTATATTGCATAATCTCATGATTCCTTTTCCTTTTTCCTTCCTTTCTCTAGCAATTACAATCTTAATTCTAGTGTATAGCTCACATGATCTGCTTATTGGAGCGCACCTGTTACAATTATTAATAATTCAAGAAAAGCTTCTTTAAGGAATGTTTTAAATACTGAATATAGATGTACAGACACAGCTGGAAGACCTTAGTCAGTAAATAACTAATATGATAGTACATTTAAAACTATCAAATGATAAGGAAAATGCAATTTACATTGGTGTACTTGCTTTCTATGCATATTAAAATGTGTGTGTAGATAAGAGATGCATTGCTGGCAATACAAAAAAGCTAGCTCATCTAGTACTATAAATATTAGTTAATATGATCATAAAATCTGATACAGCCTATAAATCCTTTCTTACTGAACTCATCATGGAATTCCTGTGCTGCATGCAAGCTCAGAATGCTGAGTACACTAAGATATACAGAAGAATGAAAGTAGATAAAATAAATAAGACTGAGTATTTAAATTAAATAACTAACTGAGATGATCTACTTCATCATAAGAGTTACATTTTTATTCCTATAGATCAAGTGATAAGGAATGAGATTATGAAATTAAATCATAATGATTTATAAGATAGTGCTTAAGTACAAGATAAGATTATGATTCTCTAAAGGCTGATAGGTAGCATACAGGAATAGAAGAGGCAGGGTTCATGTGTGTTATAGTCACATGACTAGGCTATGACATGCCAGGTACAAAAAAGACTTCATCATCCTCAATGAATATGACTGAAACAAGAAGGAAAGTGTAGACATGTGAGCATACATATAAGGTGTAATAAGGTGTTTGTCAATCTGGTGGTGTGAAATAACATAGTAAAAAAACATCAGGGTCAATCTAGTGTTCAACATCACTGCAATTCTTTCCATTGGCATTCATATATATGCATCATTGCTGGCACATTCTCCATGAGGTTCCCCCACAGTTCCCAGATATCTTCCCCTGGCTGGTTTTTCCATTTTACTTGGTATTCAACTTTGTTTCCAATCCTTCACTTGTTGATGATTTCTTCTATCTCCCAGTACTCCTACCCATCTAATATGTGATCTGGCATCTGGGGTATTGTTCAATTGAGGCAATCTGGGTAGTGTGGCTCCAGATGTATTATATTTATCACTGGGTGGAGACCACTTAATCATGGTGGGAGTTGTAGTCTGTATGAAGATGGTCTAACTTTCTCAATGATTTCAAAGG
Organism: Onygenales sp. PD_40; assembly: GCA_032988205.1. Classification (NCBI taxonomy): domain Eukaryota; kingdom Fungi; phylum Ascomycota; class Eurotiomycetes; order Onygenales; species Onygenales sp. PD_40. Next base: position 2,290 of record JANTQD010000274.1, read on the forward strand.
GATCAGCCCTTAATGGGTGCAAGATAGTCATCTCTGGTAGGGTGTATCCATGCCATCCCTTATGAACAAGGCATAAGTAGGCTTTTCCCTTCAATTCCATTGGGGTACAATGGTTATTATAGTATATGAACATTCTAGTGCAACTAAGGGCCAATGCATTATTGACCATTTTTCTGACTTCCTCCCAGGCGTTCACAAATTTGTCCACTGAAGAGTGTGTTTGGTGTAGCTGTGGATGAAACTGGGATAGAGGCTTGACTCCATATAGTATCTCAAATGGTGATGTGCTAGTTACTTGGGATTGTGCTGTGTTCAGTGTGAATTCCACCTTAGGGACTATTCTATCCCAGCCCTTCACATTTTGGCCTGCAAGCACTGATTGTAGTGTAGCTTCCACTGTCTGATTGATTTGTTCTGCCTGGCTGTTTACAGAAGGATGGTATGCTATGGTTAGACATATAGGCACTGCAGTGTGTCTGAATATTTCTGCCTAAAATTTGTTTAGAAATTTATGGTCCCTGTTTGCTACTAATTTACCTGGTAGACCCTAGAAATATATGATTTCATCAAAGAAGCTCTTTACTCATTGCTCAGCACCCCAATCCTTCCTCCCTGGGATTATTTGGATATATTTTGAATATTTGTCTGTTACAGTGAGGATGGTATTGTAGTTGTTTTTGATGAGAGGTAGATCTATGATGAAGTCAAGGCTAAGTGTGGAGAATGATTGATTTGGTGCATCAATTGGATAGAGTTTGCTGTAAGGGTGGTGTGGTTGTATAGCTAATATTTAGCATATTAGGCAGGCTCCCACATACTCTCCTATCTTTTTGGTTAGGCTGGGTGAGAATATTGAAGTCCATAGGTGAGCAAGTGTCTGATGTGCATTACCATGTACATTATGTTAATATGCCTGTTCTATGACCTTGTCCTGCAGGGATTGTGGAATGCAGAGGTATGAATGTGCTCCTAATGATGTGTAGTATAAGAGTCTTCCAGTGTCTATATAGAATTCATGGTAGGTAGTGGCTTGACTGATGGCAAGGTTCACTTTTTCTGACATTGTTAAGGTCTTCTTGTATATTGCCCTCAGGAGAGAGTCCTGAGGTAGTGCATTTAGGATTTACTTCTTAATTGATGGATATATCTTTAATATCATTATTGAATAAATGTTTGTCTTTATGTCCAGCTTTGTTGTTTCTTCTTGGGCAGTGCTTGTAATATCCTCCTCTGATGTAGATATGTAGTATTGGGGCAAGCTAAGGTATTCTGACTTCTGTGGTAGTCTGTATAGTTTTTCCATTTCTGTTGTGATCATTTATAACAATGTATTGACATTGCAGTGCAATTTGCCTGCATGGTGCATAATTTTCATGTGGGAGGCAAATTGAGATAAGTACAGTAATCACTTGTTGAGATAGTTATTTTGTCTTTTATCAATGCTGACTGTCTGGAGTGTGGTCTATAGTGCTATATGATTGGTAATAACTGTGAACTGGCCATCAAAGAATTGTGGGGCTTTCTATAACATTCATATCAATACTATAGTCTCTAATTCAGTTGATGAATACTTTATCTCTACATTCTTGAATTTCTAGGATAAAAATGTGACAGGCTGCTCCTTTTTCAGTTTTATATCCTATTAATGTATTGTGACTCCAATGCCATCCCCACTTCTGTTGATATATGCAATGAACTCCCTTGTGAAGTCAGGAAATCATAGGACTGAAGAGTTGCATATTTCTGTCTTGATTCTTTCCCAGTACTCCTCCAGGTCTTTCTTTAGTGGTATCTGCTGATGTGCCCACTTCTTCCTCCCCTTGCCTTTTATAGGGGCCTCTGCAAATCCTTTTGTCTTCCAGATCTATAGAGGCTTGACTTTTTGGAAGTATCTAGCCACAAATTCTCTATAGTATCCAAAGAGGCCAAGTCCAGCTTCCAGCTGAGCTAGTGTAGTGGGAAAAGCCAACTTCTTTATGGCTGCAACTTTGTCCTCATGAGTTGCTAACCCTAATCTGGATACTCAATGATCTAGTAAGGAAATAGAGGGAAAGGTGAAGTTGCATTTCACAATTAATAAGGTGATGCCAGACACCTCAATTGCTGTGAGTATATTGTCAAGGTTAATTATATGTTACTCTGTTGAGCTGAAGAAGATAATAACATCATTTATATAAACTAGAATTGATTTCTATAGATATAATTATAGAATGCCCTCCATGACTGATTGGAAGTAAGCAGGGGATAAGGTTAATCCCATGCTAGAGACAGTAAGTTATTTGTGTCCTTAATGTGGTGTGATGAAGGTGCACTTCCATTGATCCCCTGATACTATAGGTATCTGGAAAAACCCTTTCTTTATATCTATTGTAGAGAATATACAGGCTTCTTGTAATGAAGATAGTATGGTGTCCTGTCATGGCAGGGGGTATGTATTAGGCATAGTTTTCATGTTCATGTGTTGGAGGTCAATAATGAGGCAGGGTTTCCCATTTTGCCACATTATGAAGGCTGGGGCTGCAGCAGGGCTTGACCAGTTTATGAGCACTATTTTAATGTGCTCCTGCTTCTTGAGGTCATCCAACATTTCATTGACTACTTTTTTGTTGTGGTATGACAAGTTGAACAGGGCCTGGTGTAATCCTTTCACATCTGTCTTGTTGAAGAAGGGTATAGGCATTTGATGCTCTTTAAGTACTCTCAGATTGGGGCTAAAGAGTTGTTTGTGTTGAGCAAGTATGTGTCTGATCTTCTTCTTGTATGCTTCTCCCCAGTAGTCTAAGATATTTGATGTGAGATCACCTTTATCCTCTTCATATGTTAGTTGGAAGGATAGATTGGGTGGGTCTGTATATTCCTTCTCATTAACTAGTTACTGATTGTTTTTCTTGCTGGATGCATGAGTGTGCTCTTAATTATGTATATGGTTATTCTACTTTGATTTCTGCAAGGGTGTGCCTTATGTCAGTGTTAAGGTGAGAATGGATGCATGAGCTCAGAATATTTATATCAATAAGATAGTGTGTGCTATGTGTGCACTTTGCTTTTAGCATTCCATATCTTTATCTACAGGTATTGTCATGTGGGTTGCAGTGTGTTTGCTATGCACCTGGGCTTCTTCCTTTATTATGGGTTGATCATTATAGATGGAGATGGGCATAGCACTGTCCAGTGAGATAGCATGTGCTATTATCTTTCTTATTGGCAAGTATATGTCTGTTTCACTGAAGTTTGCAATGATGATATAGTTAATATGATTCTCTATTATGATACCTCTAGTTGCTACTATCCATAATGTAGGGGTACAGAAGAGTAGTGGCTCTAGATAGATAGAATATAATATGTGTGCATTGAATAGGGTATGCTTGACTGGTACTACTCTCTCATGTTCAGCTGGGATGGTGATTGTGATCTTGACTCTTACTAGCCTATATTATTTATGTCTTGCAGGAGGTGATTTCTGGGCAAGTAGTAGAATCTGTAGCTTTCTGATCTGGAGGGAGTCTGAATTACCAAGCTGAATTGTCATGTTATGTTTCCTAAGAAAATTCAAGCTCATAATCAGATTAGATTTGAAGTTGTCTACTATATGCATAAGTGCTTCTATTTTCTCTGTAGTGCTGTCTTGGATTTATAAAGTTTATTTGTCAGTGTCCTTCTTGTGTCCATCATCTGATTGTATCTCCTCCTTTGTTAATGGATTATTCTGTTTTATTTTACTATACTTGTGAGAGTAGTGGGTGTTGAAATCAGATTCTTTGTTTCTATCATACTTATATGGATTAGTGGTGGTTGATTTGTTGTTGGTGGGATCTATCTTGTAATGCAGTGAGATTATAATATATATTATTAATATTATTAGTTTCTTTGCTATTCTATGGATTTTCATGTGTATGTTGTTGGGATTGATATTGATGGTGCATTATAAGAAGCATTGTTATAGAAAGAAGTGATTAATTATAGATATTTCTGTGCTGATATCTTGAATAGCCTTGAATTTGAATCCTTAAGTATTGATCATGGATGTAGTGAGTAAGGACATGAAACAGGTCAAAGGACAGGTGTGGTAATAATTAAATAACTTTTGATCTGGAAATAATATGATGTTGGGTAAGGCAGTTAATAATGCTGTTTTAAAATGTTTTCCAAAAGGAGATGCTAGTTTTTTGAGTCAGTATGTGAGGAGTTTACATCACTGTCTCCAGAACCATCTTCATCTCCAGATAGGCCCATGAGGATGTCCTCATCTTGTTTAGAGATGTCCTCCCCTGCATCCATGATGTAGGCCTTTTTCTGATGCTTGAAGTAAGAGTTGTATTAATTAGGTTGTTAGTATCCATTGTTGTTGTTGTAACAGTCTTTTTTATTATTATAGTGATAATCATTCTTAGATGGTGCCTTGTCATTTTATTTGGTGTTTTGAGAATTTCACTAATTGCTCTGTCTATTGTGGTTTACATCTCCAAACTTCTGGTGGTCTCTGTCATTTATGGAGTAATTAAATTGATTGCTTCTTAAGTATTACCACACCTGATAGGCTGTTTCATTTTGAGTGTGTAGCATATATATATAGTTGGACAGTATTGGGAAATTATAGCTATATTTATCCATTGAGCACACTATGTGTAGTTGTGCTTCCACACTGTCATGTAGATGCTAAACAATTTGAATTTCATCTATAATTTCAGCCTCATGGAGCAGTGTGATTTTCTTATTGCAGTAATCTGACAAGGGAAGTTCCTTGTGTTTGTTGAATTAATATCTAAAGTGTGATGTCTATTGTAGTGCCTGGGTGCATGACAGTTCATACTCTTTTTGCAGCTTCTATTCTCATATGTGGATTAAGGTGTTCATCTCATCAATGACATTATCTGTCAGTGCAGCATACCACTGGATTGCTCTTCCTCTAAGATAACTGAGGAGAACTTGTAGGACTACTTTACACCCCTCAATCATTGCTATCTGAGATAGGTGTCAGGTAAAGATGTGGACTGAGGTTTCATCTGGGTCAAATAGTATGATATTATCTGGCTGAAGCTTGCAACAGTGTCTACCATCAGATTCAGATCTATTATCTGAATTGTCATGATAATAGTGATGTCTGCTTCTGAGGCAATATGTGTCATGCTATCTATATGTCTAGCTATTACAGTGCTCATATCAGCTGTGATTATCCTCTCTCAATAAGAAGGATGAATCAGAGGGATCATCATTTGAGATGTGATATTATAACCTTGCATCCTTCTGGGGGTGTTAGTGCTGATGTGGATCCTCCTGGCTTATTTCATTAATCTGGGCAGTGTTACTTCAGTAACTCAGTCTGTTGGAACTTAGTTTATTAGTATTAGGCTGATTATTAGCCTCTAGATGCATTATATCTCCTCCATTCATTCTCATATAGAATGGGTTGTGATATTAAGTGTGTGCATGATTATGATTGTCACACAGCTTGGCCTCTTTCCCACTGGTGAGAGTCACATTTGATGCACATATTATGTTGGCCTCTATATGCTCACAAAGGCAGTTTCTCTCCCTTAAAGTGTTATTAGCTCTCTCTGATGTTTGGGTTGCCCTATAGGTTTCATTCTTCAGAAGTGGTGTGATGACTGAGCTTGCTGTATTGAATATATTATCAGTGTAGATCAAGTAGCATCCATCTTCTTATTCTGGGCTGAGGCAGAAATAATTGATTCAATACTTGAATTGCACAATCAATAAAGCTGGGCAGACATCTGAGATCATAAAGGTAATTACCCAGTCAATTAATTGCTTGTGTTTGACTTCTCTATTCAGTGTGAATATCTTTTTGGCTCTCTTAAAGTCCACCTTTTTAGATATATCTTAGAGGTCATAATATTTACCCTTGAGGAATTTTTCTCAGTAGAGAAGGAGGACTGCAGCATCAACACAGTAGGCTATCTTTAAGTAGCTATATATGGTGTTGCTGTTAGAAGGTTTATTCTCCAGATCATTCTCATTCTTAGCAGATAGCTCCTTGCTGATTCCCAGATATGCAGGCAGTTCTAAATAGGTGAGGTTCATGAAATCATCAGTAGGGTACCCTCTAGAGGTGATTAGCTTCTTAGCATGAGAGCCCTAGATGGAAGTGCTTGGCCTAATAGAATCAATAACATTAGCTTGAGACATTATGCATTTACTAATCATAATGGTTGAAGTTCATTAGCATTCAGTTATAATTCACTTGGCATTCAGTCTTCTGTTGATTAGTAGTTAATGAGGTTGAATAGTTAAGTTTAATTATCAGTTTCCCCTTCATAATGTGGGTATTACTGTAGCTATCATTGAGGCTATGTAGATTCAAATTGTAGGTATGAGTGGTTTTAATTGTTAAATGAGTTAAGCAAAGTGGAAGCAGGATTTAATGATCTTGTATGATAGAGTTGATGTTGAGCTTATCTAGAAGGTTAAGAGATAAGGTGAATGATAGCTGAAAGGCATATAGGTGAGAGGGTGATGTGTCATATCATTCAATTAGAGCTAATATGACTGTGTCTGGAAGTGGAAGGTCAATTCACTGCTGAGCTATAACACAGTAAGGTGAGCTGAAGGTGTCAGATAGGCATTCATTGAGTTGAGCCTGAGGCATATTGGGCTGCACTGCCTGTGCTAGGGGTTCACAGGAAGTTTTGGTAGTGGAGTAAACTGTAGGGGCTTTCTTCTGATGGACTGACATCAGTTTGGCTTCAGTAAGAAGAGGGTTGATGGGCTGACAGAGGTCACATCTGTGAGCTCTTAATTAATTTGCTTTTCCCATGTCTGTAGGCTTCATAACTATGAATATATAGTGTGAGCAAACAACTGTCCATTCAGGTATACTAGATTGCAATGAATGTTACTGTATTCTAACTGGAATCTTTAGACATACTATCATGTAAGGTGGTGCTTAAGTATAAGATAAGATTATGATTCTCTAAAGGCTGATAGATAGCATACAGGAATAGAAGAGGTAGAATTCATGTGCACTATAATTATATGACTAGGCTATAATATGATTCTTAAGGAGGACATTTTAGTATTAAGTACACTTTTGAGTGCATCTGGAGGAAATACTTTTAGTGTAATATAATAATAGATGTTTAAGAATATGTGTGCACCTACAATATCTACTAATAGGTTAAGATGTACTATCACAAGAAATATAGTCAATTAGAACTACTTTCTATTCCTATTTTTTCTTTTGAAATAGTGATAATAGATTTCATCATCAAACTCCTACCATTCAAGTGAAATAGCAAAGTCTATGATTCAATCATAATGTTTGTGGATAAATTAATCAAGTATATAGTTTATAAACCAGTTAATAAAGGCATAAGTGCACTAGAGCTTGCAAACCTGATATTTGACACCTTCACTGGATTTTTCAGTTACCCACACTATTAGATAATAAATCATACTGGGATATTCAGCTCCAGTAAATACTAGTTAATGCTCTGCTACCTCCTGAAAGTGTGCTGATGATTAATGACTGTGTTTTACCCTTAAATGAATAGTTAAATTGAGAGGTAGAATTAGATACTTGAGTACTACTTATATATCTACTGTAACTTTTACTAGAATGACTGAGCTAGGTGGTTGCTGCTAGCTCAGTTCTCCTATAACACCTCTATGTATAGTATTCTCAAGATGTCCCCTGTGAAAGCACTAATGAGTTTTTAATCTGAATTATATTTTAATGTTGAATCAGATACCAACATGAAAGGAAAAAAAGTGCAGAAGACAACAAAATATGTGTGCTATATAAGAGAAGTATGAAATGATCTGTGAGAATCTCTTCTGAAGGCCTAGAAAACATAGAAGAAATACTATAATTAATATTACAAGAAGAAGTATTTTATATTTAGAAATTAGATTATACTATGCTCAAAAAACATTGATATATTACATCTAAGTCTGAAGCTCAATCATTATTAACTCAGCTCTTTCAAAATTATTAACAAGTAGGAGAAATAGATATACAAACTGAAACTTATACTATAATATAAAGATATACATCCTATTTTTCATGTCTTATTGCTTGAACTGTACCATGTGCAGCACAGTGAAATCCTAGAGGCTGAATCAATGATGATAGATGAAGTTGAAAAGTTTAAAATTAAAGAGATTCTAGGGAAGTATGACTATTTTAATGGCTAGTAATATCTTGTGTGCTGGAAAAATATAATAGAGGTAGAGAATTCCTGGAAGAATGTGGAAAACCTTGAGAATATGTAGAACCTAGTTGATGAGTTCAATATGTAGTTTAATTATAAAATAATAAAGCTGAAGTGCTATTAACTCAAGTGATAATTAGTCTGTATATAAAAAGAGGAGAAGAGAAAGAATAAGTTTCTAAAAATCAAATCTCATTATTTCATACTAATATTAAAAGCCCTGAGGGGTGCAGCAGATAAAAAACAAACTGAAAAATACTAGAGAAAATCTAGAGTGTACATTATATCTAGCTTAGGAAGGCAGGCTATTTTCACTAAAGTCAGAATCAATCAAGTACATCAAACTAAGATAATTATACTTACATAAAGAACTGAGATGATATTAAATAACTCCTCTACCTCCTTCAATACTTTCTTATATTAAATAGCTGCTTAGTCTCATTACTGCTGAATCCTGAGGAGCAGCTGTATTGTGCTAGTGTATTTAAGCTTATCTGATAGATTCTTAAAGTAATTTAATTACTCAACTACATTGATTAACTCTGTGGTGTCTATATATGCATTAATGGGAATCTACAGTGCAGTTAGCAATTGATTTCTTTTTCAAATTAACTGCAGAAAAACTCACTATCTTGTAATAATAATAGTACTATGCACATTAAAAATAATGAGTTACATATAAACCCTTGAGAGGGTAATAAAATACCTTCATACCAGCCTTAATGATTAAATGACAGATATACTCTCTATATCATTTCAGTGAGTATAGACTCTTAGTAAACCTCTTTTAGTACTTATTCTTCTCCTTCTTAGCCTTCTTATTATTATTATTATTATTATCATCTTCATCCTCATCCTCCTTGTTCTTATCCTCATCTTTATTATTACTATCATCCTTCAGGGCCTGCATGATGAGCTGTGCAAAATCTCTGGCCAACTAAGTAATAGGTGTCAGGGCAGTGAGTGCAGAAGTAAAACAGACTGAGGTAGTGGAGAGTATAGAGATAGATAAATAACTGAGTATACAAGAAGAAGCAACAGCAGCAGAAGATAATATAAAGATGCATGTAGAAGAGAGGCTGCAGAAGAAGATAAAAGAGGAATTTTCATAATAAGAGAGTATGGCCAGAGAAGGGTGTAATGAAGTTTGAGAATCCTGAGGTAGGAAAGTACCACATAGAGGGGTAGCCAGCCCTGCAAGAGGGTTAGAAGAGGAGAGAGAGCTTGATGGCATATGCCCTCTATGCATATAGAATAATATGAGAGTCTAGGGGGCCATTTTGAATTGATATTTTTTATTTTGAACTATCAAAGTACATCTATTAGTAATTTCTATGACATGGTACCTTGACAACATGGAAGAAGTAAAGAAAAGCAGTATATTATACTTAGACAATATTATGTAGTTGTAACATATGAAAAGTAAAATAATCATCTAACTGTATAGATGTGCATTCAGGCCAGATAATTTAAAATAAAGTATAATTAATGCACAAAGCATTCATAAACTAGTAGAAGATATTATAGATGCTCAGACAAGAGAATACTATATTAAAGTAGATAATGAGTAGAATGATAGATTAAATTATAATATTAATATTTAATAGAGGAAATAAAAGAATGTAGTAAAATAGAGAATATATATATTTATAGGTGTATTAGATTACTGCACATCAAATCACCCACTCATTATCATTCAGGCATCTAATCTTGAAAAACAAACATTAACTGTACTACATGCTAAATTACCTGGCAATGAAATTACTAATTCCTACAACATAATTAACCTACAGAATATAGAACTATCTGACTGTAACAGCCTGAACCTTCTATTAAGTGTAATGGTCTAAATCTTTCATAAAGTGCTATAGTCTGAATCTTCTATAATGTACATTATGTATTGATCTAATTCTTCAGCTAGGACATGGAAAATCCACAAATCTGCTGAAGGTCAGCTCCTAAAGGAAGGGGCAATTATAATGTGCAAAGAAGACTGTATATAACATGTAGATCAACTGTGCCCTTAGACCTCAGATTTTGGATTTTGAGCCCAGCAATGTGCCTAGCAGTGTGCCTGGCAATGTGCATGTGGTGCACATTTAGTAGCTAGCTATTAATATATATACAGCATAGATTTCTTATGAAAAGAACCAGTAAACAGTCCTATTACTATATAACCTCTATATTTAAAATATACATATGTTTTTACCTGTCTATTCCCATCACACTATTTAATGACTCATAGTCTACCTTTCAAATTAAAAGCCTTATATTCAACACTGAATATTACATTGAGATGTTTATAAGACTAAAGAGGATAACTGTCCATTCAAATAAACTATATCTTGTATAAAAAATGGTTAGTCATTTATCTCCTTCTGCAATTTAAATCTTATAAAATGTGGAAATGACATCAAGCTTTATAAACTACTTGACTCAGCTAATCTATTTGAAAGTCTCATTGATTAACAGTAGTAGGTAATGATCTTTTTGGGTGAGACAGTTAAGACTCTAATAGTCAACACAGAATTGAAGACCTCTACCTAGCTTTTTCATAAAGAGTATGAGTGCACCTGTGGGCAAGTTGCTAACTTAGATGAAACTCTTATTCAGAAGGTCATTAAGGGTCTTATAGAGCACAAGTAATTTATCACACAACATATTATATAAGAATCCTCAGGATAGCTGAGGATCTTTACTATCTGCCTTCTCAAATTCAATATGATAATTATATATATCATAGAATAGTAAGAGCTTCTCAGCAGCCTTATGGTCAAAAATATTGAGAAATTCATAATAGTATAAAGAAAGGACTGTTGTAGGGTCAGTCTTCAGCTTCTTAGAGAGTTATGAGAGAGCCTTCTCTATATCAGCCATGCTAGCAGTGAAGATTTTAATGGGAGGTCAGGACTTAGATTTCTAATTATAGCTTTAGAGAAGGTTATAGGCATTAGTGGAGATTTAATGAAGGTTGATAGTTTTATAAATGTCTTTTTTAGAGATATAGATACCTCTAGGGAATATAATGCATCAATTGCAAGCATCAATGAGAGCTTGATGTTCAGATAGCTATGATAGGCCTAATATGAAGTCATATAGGAGATTCTCAATTTCATACACATAAGTGTTTTCTTGAAGGAATCTACTAATATTAACATTGAACTTCACTATATTTCATATGAAGCTACCTGTGTCACCATTGACACCTTCAATCTTTTAGGGGTTAATCAGAATACACAGAAGGTTATAATAGTTAATCATATGAGAATGAATCATTAAATAGTAACAGCAACTACTATTCACCATAGTATTTATATTAAAAGAATGATTAATTATAGTAAGTATAAGAATCATTAGAATAGTCATTTTCTTCTTAAAGATTTTCCTATCTAACTTCAGAAGCTTCCACTCACAATTTTATGCAGAAGCTAGTCTTTTCTCAAGTCTGACTTAATGTCTTTAAAGTCTTCCTCCTCTTCAGGCTTAATTTATATATTTATAGATTATATAGATAGTTTTAGGGGAATATGAGTTCTGCAGCAGTCAGCAGCTCTATACCCAGATTTATCACAATTAATGTAGATACCTTGAGCACAGCAGTTAATAATGACAGTAATAGTCATATTCAGAATGTAAAATGCATTCATGTGAGTAGACTCTATAAGCATTCAATCCATAGCATTTAGGTTCTTCAGCTGGAAGATCTTAGGGAAGGCCTTCCCAAAGGTAGTAGGAATATCACCACAGATTTAGCCCTGAATGGCCTTAATCTTAGATAGATTATTCTCTATGTCATAGAGCTTCATATAATATTTAAGGTACATTGAAGGTTTGATGGAGGTAACAGTCTGCTATAAGAGTTCAAACTTAATAACTTTCTTAAATAGAGTCTTCTTAATAGTGTTATCTCATAGCTGACTACTGGCTTCCAGGATCTTCTAATTGAATCTCAGAAGAAAGATGGCAAGTAGATCAATCTTCTGATGAATGCTATGCAGCCAGGTTAGAGCCTTCTAGGCTATTAAGAGATTAGAGAAAAGAATGTTAAGCTAATTAAGAATAACATCAGAAGTTATAGAAATGAGCTTGATATTAGCCTTCATTCAAGGATGGAATCAGGTAATAGTAGTGCTAGAGAGTTAGATATAGATGTATCAGGCCTGATCAGTAAGAGATCCAATTGCAAGACTGTTCAAAGCAATTTTAGCCTTTACACTGAGGTGCCAGGCAGGATATTTAGAGACTTGTTTGCCCATGAATTTCTCAAGGGTGATGAGCCTTTCTTTTGGGTGTCTTGAGAAGTCCTCAAAAGGAGCAGTTGGGTGAGTAGGAGTCAGAACAGAAGCTAAAGTCAGTGCAAGCATATGATTTTATTTGATGATGAGGTTGATCTTATTTGTAAGTTACTAGATGAAGTTTTAGAATTCAGCATCAGAGCCCTGAGAAAGGGTACTATCTTTACATAGAGGATTTATATTCATAATGGATTTAAAAAATTATTTGGATTCAGAGAGTTCAGAGGATTCAGGAAGTTCAGAGGATTTGGAAAGTTTAGAGGAAAATCTCATGAGATATTAATATGAACTATCAGGGCTTTGAGGCCTTTCACTGACATGTCATCCAGTGAAGCTGAGCTAGTTGTATTTCAGATTTCAGAAGAGTTTACTGTATGCACAAGTTGCATTCAGAAGAATCTACTATACATGTGAATCACATTTAGGGGGGTAAATATAATGAGGATCTCTAAGAAGAGATCAAGTGAGTAATTACAAAATGTAATAGGCATGCTCTAATAAGCAAATTATGCAAGCTATACACTTGAATCAAGATTATAATCACTAGAGAAAGAAAGGAAAAAGGAAAAGGAATTATGAGATCATGCAATATAAGCAGAAGAGAATTATGTGAGGTCAGAGTGAATAAATATTCATATGAAGGCTCAGTCAGAGGCATCTAATCAGGCAGTTAGAGATTGAGTGAAGTTTGGGCAAGCTATGAATATAGGGTATAAGGGTGTAGTCCTTCACATTTTCATTTCTTTAATCTTTTTTCTATTTTAATAGTATGATGCCTCTAAGGCTACATCCTTTTAAAGGATTAAATAAGATCTTTTTTCTCTTTCATATTCTTATTTACATACATAATAGATTTATTTCTTTGCCCTTTATCTTTTATAGCATACATTGTAGTTACTATATTAGGCCTTATATTTATGAATTACCTCTTGGGCATTCTTAAAAGCTTTAACTGGCTTCCAGAAGTTCTCACCCTCTATATAGCCTTTCTATTTGATAAGGTATTTAATCTTCCAACTGCATACCTTATGCTTGTTAAAGATTTTCTCAATCTCCCACTGATTCTCAGCATCAATCTTAATAAGCTCAGCCTCTAGAATCTTGCCATTCCAAGCATGATACAGCTCTAGAAGGAAGACATGAAAAATAGAGTGAATATCACAGAATTAAGATATTAGCTTTAGCTTGTAGGTCTGTTTGCCCCAGGCATCTACTATTTGAAAAGAACTTAGCTGGCAGTGATTTAGCTTTATAATAGAATATAATATTAATATATTGATGCTGCAGAGCATAACTTAGTTATCAATCTTAAAGGTTATAAGTATATAATACTAATTATAGTATTTTTTCTGAGACTCCTTAACCTCTATAATCAGACTTCAAAGAAGTTAGCACATCTAGTTAATAACCTTTACTCTTATGATAGCATCCTGAGACACTTTCCTCTCAGATTCACATTCAATATCTACACAGGTAGAGGTCTTCTGACCCATGAGAGCACAGAAAGGGATTATTTGCATCAAGCTATACTAAGTATTATTATATACTTATTGAGTATGCAGTAGCCATTGTGCCCAGTCATCCTACATATAATTATAATAGATATAAAGGAAGTGTTTAAGGGTTTGATTCTAGCACTCTATCTGATCATCCATTTAAGGGTGAAAGGCCATGATCAGCTTTCTACAAATCTTGAGCATGAAGTAGAGTATTGACTAGAATTTACTCATAAATAGGGAGCCTTAGTTACTAATAATATTCTGGGGTAATCCTCAGTTCTTAAATAGATTTCACATAATAAGATTAGTAAGTTCATGGGCCTTGAGGTCCACTATAATTAAGATATAGATCACCCACTTGGTGAATATTTCCACAAATACTAAGATTAAATTATAGATCTTCCCATGTAGTTAATATAAGAATAGATTAGTGATGAAATTTATTGTGATAGTCTTCTAAATACACCTGGGAATAGATGGTAGCTCCAACATGTCATACTTCTTATAGTAGTGTATCTTAACATATTAGTATATATCATATATTTTGATATATTTCTTAATATATCAGCTCATTCCATGCTAATAGTATTTGCCAGCTATCACTTCATACATTCTATAATTTCTAAAATGACCACCTATCAGATTATCATGGTTTCTGTAAAGGATCTCATCCTTAATAGTAGCATTATTAGAAATATAAGTATAATTATTGTACCTAATCAGCCCATTCAAGCTAATGAACCAGGACAAATGTTTGGCCTTTAAACTTGTGAGGTTACCTTGAATTTTACTTCAAATCTCAGTGCACTTAGCATCTCAAGCTTGAATGCAGAGCAAAAGGTTGATCAGTAGCTCTAATAGCTTATATATATAAGCTATCTCAGACTCAAACATCTGATTGATGAAGAGTTATAACATTAGAGGCTTTAAATTGCCTCTTATAATATTAATAGTAACATTCTCATCTATGAGTGCATTCTGGACTGTGCAGGCCATGAGAGTATTAATGCAAAGAGTGCACTCTTCAAGAGCTTTTGAGTTGAGTTCTGAGTGCAGATCAGTTATGCACTTAGTAACTACTATAATCATCTAATTTAATTTCATTAGTTTATAGTTAGATTTCAGTGGTTCAAATGTCTAGTCTCAGAGCTTTTCTTATAATATAAGCTAGAAAACAAGCAGTTCAGCTTTCCTAATATAATCAGGGTAACAACTCAGTGCATCTACAGGGTTCTTAGACTCAGAATAATATTTAATTATAAAATTAAACATTATGGGTATCTTCATCTAATATATCTGACATCCATTCAGCTGAGTTATCATCATAAAGCTTCACAGATTGGCATGATTAGAATATATAATAATTAAGTATTTACTATCATGTAGGTAGTGCTATCACTACTTGAATGATTTAATAATAGATAGAAGTTCACTATCATAGATTTAATACTATCATTCTGTGTCAGAGAGTTTGCAGGACTAGAACATCATAGAGTGCTATAGGCTATTAGGCATCAATTGAGAGAGCACTACAGTAATGGCAATGCCAGATACATCAAATTCAACTTTAAGGTAGCAATCAGAGTCAAAATGAATAAGGAGTAGCTCTTTTTGAAAGCTATTCTTAAGGTCTGCAAAGGCCTTCATGGCAGATTAATTCAGTATGATTAGTATATTATTTCAACCTTTTCAGTTCTTTCCCCCCTTTGTGAGGTTCATTAATGGGGCAGATATGGTCACAAACCTCTTAATGAAGTAGTAATAGAAGTTGATAAAGCTAAGAAAGACCTAGAGTTTATAGATTATCATTGAGACTAGCCATTCAAAAATAGAGGCCACTCAGCTGGGCTCCATCTCCACACTATTAATAGAGATGATAAAATCAAGGAAATCAATGCAATCTGTGTGAAACAAGCACTTACTGGCCTTAATAAAGAGGTTGAACTTACACAGGCATTTCAAGACTACCTTGACATGCTCCTCATGCTCCTTAATGGAGTTAGAGTAAATGATAATGTCATCAAGGTAGGCAACACAGTAGGTATCAAGAAGATCACTTAGTACTTTGTTGATGTAGGCCTGGAAGGTCACTAGCATATTAATGAGACTAAACAGTAAGACTATGTACTTAAAGTACTTATAGTATGTGCAGAAAGTAGTCTTCCATTCATTATCTTTATAGATATAGATCTAGTAATAAGTATCTTATAGGTCAAGCTGCATATAGATCTTCATACCTGCCAGACAATTAATTATCTTACTAATAAGAGGGAGAGGGTAGTAATTCTTAATTATAATGACATTTAACTCATAGTAGTTAATATAGAGATAGAGGCTTTCATCTTTTTTAAGCATAAATAGAATAAGTACACCTGTAAGACTCTTTGAGTGCTTGATCCAGCCTTTCTCCAAGCTCATCTTAATATAATTCTTAAGGACTTTAAGTTCCTTAATCAAAAGGTTATAAATAGATTAATAGGGTAAATTCTTACTTAGCTTAATATTAATTGCATGATCATGCAGAGCATGCACAGTAAGATCAGAGTTCTCATTAAAAAGCTCCATATATTTCTCATAGAGTATAGGTAGTTTGAATTCAGAGGCTATAATATCTCTAAAAAATATGATGAGTTTATTATCAGGGCTAAGATCACAGGAGTAGATAATAAAGATAGCACCACCTGTGCAGACTACATCCTTAAACTCTTCTGGTTTTATGAACTTAATAGTATTTATACTTATTAATTTGTAGCACCACATCCACAAGGGCTAATCAATATCAGGGTTTGATTCTTTTAGTTATAAATAGCTAAGAATAACATCATAACTTATTATATTGACAGCCTTAAAGCTATATTCATAATTATAGATTAGACTATCAGCATTAACTACTCTCATCAGCATTCACCACTCATTAAAGAATAGGATCTTATGCCTGTCAACAGCTTCAACATGCCTGGGTGGGGATTTAAAATCAGGCAGATATTACTTTGCTCATATTTGACTAATAAAATTACACTCAGCTTCAGAATTAATGAGCACTCAGGCTACAGTGAGTCTATTCATAGTTGTAATTCAAATTAACATTATCACAACTTTACTGCTTTATCTTCAATCAGTCTCTATCCTCAGTGCTGTTGTAGTAGTACACAAGGAGATGATTAGTTTTTTATTAATTAATCTTTAGAGTGCTTGTCAGGATGTTTCCTCTAGTAGTTCTTCTTAATGTGTTTATTAATATTATAGTGATCACACTTCTTCAAAGCTCATGAGGGGAATTAGCTACTATCAGATCTTTGATTATCCATACATAATTATGAGTCCTTATCATCCTGACATTCACAACTGTAGTCCCAACAGCAGTTCCTACCTTGAAGGCATGAGGGTTAAGTCCTCTCATCATGTAGGGCTAATCAGTATGAATTCAGACTCTCCTCTAGAAAGAATATCACTCTAAGTATTTCTTCATAGTTAGTTGGCTTGTGATCCTAATTGATGATCACCCAGTTAATTTCTAGTATAACCTTATTGCAGAGCATTTATATACACTGTGCTTCTATCTGAGAGATAGGAAGAGAGAGTTCAAGCTTGCTGAGGTAGTCTGTGAATTTACAGACTGTTTAATTAGTATATTATCTAGCCTCTTTATATTTGCAGGTAGCATCCTGCTGTCAAATCTATGGGTCATTGATTTGATACTTCAGAAACTCAAAGAATGACTCTAGATCAGAGAAATGACCTTTAACCTTTAACTTCTTATCAAGATGTTCAATTCATTTAGTATAGATAATAATAACATCTAGCTAGAGTTTTATATTATTCAGCTCCCATTGATTCCTATCTTTAGGAATCTCATTATAGTAATCTCTATGACAGTAGAAGTAAGTATATATCTCATCATATAGAGTCTAATGTTCATGTATATTCTTAACCTTATAAGTTGATTTGATATTAAGATGAGGTATGCAGGCACAGAAGATCATATAGCTAGTAATGTTAATATAGGCTCTGAAGGTTCTCTACTTTAAGATTTCCACATAGTAGCATCAGCTGAGTAAGTAATCTAGGTGGCAGTGATATTCATAATCACTATTATTTATATTAGTATCTCTACCTTTACTTGAGTGATTTAAGCTACAGTTATGACAGTAGAAGGTTCTGAAAGTAGATTTCACATTCATAGCACTTAGAGTCTCTACTTTCTCACATCATAGATTCTCAACCATTTGAAGATAATAGATCTTAACCTTCTATTCACATTGTATTAGCTGAAGTTTCAAGAGGCATTGCTCCATCTGGTGGCAAGTTTCCACTAGTAAGTTTAGTGACAGGGGAGTTATCTCCTCAGCTGTGGAGGTTGCTATTCCCACTGTAAGATCATTTGAGAGATTATTCAATCCTTCTATAAAATAAGTTAATATGTCCTTAGAGTAATAAGGTAGTTGAGCCTCTATCTGCAGTAATAGTATAATAATAGCACTAGTAGGAGGATTTTAACCCTGGTCAAGCATGGATCCCTTAGGAATAATTAGAGGTTGAATTTGCCTAGTAAGTTACTAATTAGAGGTAAATTCCTTCAGCTACTAAGACTTCTATCTTTAAGAAGCTATTATTTTGACTTGGTGAAATCATCATCATCATCATTGATTTTGAGTGTTAAACACATATATTCACACAGATCATTCCCTTGAGTACTATTGAGAAGAGTGAATAGAATTGTAAGGAACTACCTATAAAGTAGGATATAGAGATTATAGAATAATGTGAGGGAATGTAAACATATAGTATAAAGGATTAATTATATTGAATATAGGGGTAAGAACATAGTAAAGCTGTTTACTGGCCCTATAAAGATAGAGAGGCTAGCAAAGATTATATACATTAAGGTCTCAGGCCTACTTAGATAAATCTTATGTAAGCCTCCATTATCATAACTTCTAAGCCCCCTAGACTTACTCCTTCAAAGGCTCTCTAGCCTGGCAGCCCTAGATCTTCACTCTGTGAGCCTGTGGTTCTCACACCACCACCTAACCTCATATGCAACTAATAATTGTCCTTATGTTTGCACAGTGAGCCAAGATGTTCTTCAAGTAGTCAAGTATATAATCTCCACTGTGGAATACCTAGAGGCCCTATTGAAGTCAAATACTTTACTTGCAAGCTAAGCTCAAACTTGCAGTGCTAGTATAAAGATGAAGAGCTAAGATGCAGCAGAACTTTTAGTATACTTAATAGATTAAATAATTAATAAAATATCTTTCTAAAGTAATGTTAAATGATTCATGCACAGTGTAAAATCACTACTAAAGAACCCTGACTATAAAGCTTTCATATAGTCATATACACTCTCTATACTCTCATTTAAGTCCTTTGAATTATCACAACAGCCCTCAGTTCTATTCTCAACTGAACAAATAATAACAAACAATCAAATAATAAGGATGGCTTTAGAGACAGAAGTCCTAATAGATAATCCAGAAAGAACCATGATAAATATAATGATAAATACTCTATATTCTTCTAATACTTATCCTAAGACTATTTAGAAGCTGAATCTAATTGCCTATTTGAGCAACCTATAACTTAGACTTCAAATATAGAATACTGGGACATCCATAACTACCTTAAAGTCAGCTTAAAATTCAAAATAAATAAATCTAATTTCTTACTCTTTTTCTTCCCTCTCTTCTGTGTCTCTTTCATCTTCCTTTTTGCTCTCATCTACAATGTCAAACCTGAGATTTACTGTTTATAACACTAATAATAACACTCAACTAATAGAAGTTCTATAATGTCAGAGTCTGCCTCTATTACATCATTAGTAATCAACTAACTTCAAGATTACTTATTCAGACAGGATAATTACTCATCTCAGCAAAATACTCATATTTACTAGGCTGATAATTCTGACCTAGTACACCTATCAAGAAAATGTCTAGTTAGATCAATTAAGTCATCAAGCAGAATAGCTAATAATAATACTAATATACTCACTACTGATGATACTACTATCCTAGCTGCACTAATAAATGATGATAGTTTATCTACTGAGTAGATATACATTATTACTCAATTAGTCTAAGAATAGCTTCATGAGACTCTCACTGAGTTAGAAGTTAGTATGTCATGCTAGTAAACCCTTAATAAAGCCAACTATTAGCTTACTCCTGACTAAGACAATGGAGGCCTGGAAGAACCAGCCTGTAGATATAGTGCCAGCCTGGTACCTAGCCATCAGATTTAAGATAGTTAGAGAAGGTAATACATTTTATATACATTCAATGCCTCATGAAAGGTAATAGATATTAGAATCTTCTGGCTAGATACTACTAGATCTAATGATATCTGGGATAAAGATCACAGAACTTACTACTAAGATGTTTTCTCCTTCACCACCCACATTAAAGTGGTAGCACAATCAAGAAATGTAATGATAATCAAGCAGGACTTACTAATTTACTTTCATAGCACAGTTAATATATGGTGAATTTTAGAAGTATCAGATGTAATCAGATATAGCCTTCTAAATCACTCAGATGGAGTAATGCAAATCTGCAAGGCTCTAAAAACTCAATTTAGAATGATACTCAGTAAGTCTTTTGATAAGTTTAATAAGATGTATTACATAGTATAGGATATTCAGAATAGCTGTAGTATTATAGCATTTACAGCTGAGCTGATCCATGCAGCTAAACATTATGATTATAATAATAATAAGAATGTGTTAGTTCTACACCTATGAAAGCACCTTAACCTATCACTGCATCTTATGGTGGATGAACCTGACCCTGAAATAATTATAGAGAAGTTTATTGCTCTCTTAGTTAAGAAATAATACAACTAGAAGGATAAGTACTACTAAAATAATTATTATGAGTATAACTGATCTGTTAAAGATACCTATCAATCATAGAACTTCTAGAACAGAAGGAACAGCTATAGCTCACAGAAATGATGTACTTATAATGACTATTAGAATAATAGGCTCAATCAGAACAAGAAACCTCAGAGTGAAATCAGACTTAATAATCAGAACTATTAAAATGATAATCAGTGCTCCTAGAATAATAATTACTGTAATCAGAATAATTAATGCTATTAGAATTATCAGAATAATAATTATAATAACAATTATTAATATTAAGATAATAATAACTTCTGACAACAGAACAGCTACAAAAATACCAGCTATCAAAAGTGTGATGTATGAGTAAACTGAGCTAACAATTAATAGAAAGATAATTAATAAGAGGATCAGAACAATGTGGATCAGCAGGATGATGATCCCTATGAAGAGGCTAATAACTACTTAGTCTTTAATAATGAATATGATCTTTTTAACTGTCTGAATTGTGATGTAATCTTTATGTCTAATAACTAGTTATATGACTACATTGCTGAGTACCACATGAATGAGGACAGACCAGCTGCCTAGCATGTTGATGTATTACTACCAGTAATTTTATTTAAGAGGCTATAGGTGTATGTAATAGATGGGATAACTTTCTGGTTTTAACATTATACCACTGTGAAGGCATTTATCATGAAGTGTAATATAATAGATAATGTATTATTATTATTATTATTATTATTATTATTCTTCATTTAAGGTGTATGGCAGTC
>JANTQD010000275.1:0-22969 GCA_032988205.1 Onygenales sp. PD_40
CCCTCTCCCCCTAAAAAAAACACAACAAAAACAAACAACAATTTGAATGGCTCTCTGTGGAAATCAATTCAAGAGAAAGCCCAGGCAGTAGTGGCAGCTCAAGGATAGTGGCTCCCATAGAGTAGACCTGGGTATAGAGAAGATGGAATCTGACACAGACTATAACTAGATTGCTGATATCTAGCTTTATATGATCCACTCTTTCAGTTGTTTAACTACCTCTTTGACCTTTGACTTAGAAGCCTGGAGGTTAAAGACCCATATATCATAAAACACCTTGACTGCCTCCTCACACTAATAATATTTTGCCATGGCCTTTATTTTGGCAAGCATTGTTAAGTTAATAAACCAGGGCACTTTTGTCATTTGATGATGCAAGATGTTCATCAAGATGAGCATGATGAATGGGTTCTATTTGCTGTTGACTTTTTACTTGTATGTGCAGCTATTCATGATTCCAGACCTAATCTGTCCCTCTTTAAAGTTATTTTTTAGTGCAGTTTTGAAGTATTTGGAGGCAACAGTTAGGATGCCTGAGTTGACAAGCATTGTCACTGGTTGAATTTTGTTGGAAATCTCACTATTATTGAATGAAGAGGGTCCCTTCTCATTATCATAAAACTTGAACAATAATGATCCTTCATAATTCTCCAGAATCAGCAGTACATTACCATTGAGATCTATATCATAGTGTGTCTACCTCCTGGGACTAGGATCAGTAGATGGTTCAGCCATATCTGCAAAAAAAAGGAGTTAGCAGTGTTTTTTTCAAAAAAAAAAAAAACACACTTCTATATTAAACCACCAATGTACCCTGCTAAACCTTCAAATAAATATATGAATTGATGCAATGGGAAGTAGAAAGATCCCAGTTTGATGGATGAAGTACTAAACTTTTTGGGTTGGTAGCTTGAAGGCTGTTGTATGTAAAGAGAGAGGTATTTATACCTTTTGAGGGGGGAGGGGCAGGGGGAGTCTGAAATAGCAGAATTGAAGTGATTGATCATTGTGTTATTAACTGTCCCACTGACCACACTTTGTAGCCTACCAAGTTGGCCCCCTTTGATCTAATAATGCAAAGGAGAACCCATTATGTGGATGTCATGGACTGTATTGCAATCTGATTCCAAGTATAGTGCCTACATGAGTTATGATTAGGGGGTAGCTCATATACACAGTTGTATATGAATAGCTGCCAGTGGAAATGTCAATATCAACAGGTGCTTGTCATGCATGGAGGAGTTTGTCTGTCTGTTAGTATAAACTGATATCTAACTTGTTAGCAGCAAGCTTGTATTCATCAAATATATTCCTCTCTATGGAATGGTAGTCCCTGAGGCTTCTCACCCACAGGTAATTAATTACCCTAATAATGATTGACCTATCCACAGTCATCTCTCAAATTGTGGTGATCAATTTGGGGTGCCAACCTAAATTCAAGGATAATAACTCTCAGACATGGTGTAGGCCCTGAATCTTCTTTACCAGTTTTTTATTGTGTTGAAAAAATTGCATCATATCAATCCACAGCACAATAGAAAGCCTCTGAACTGACAAAAGGTATTTCAAAGGGACACCTTGGGTATAGATTGTCTGAATTATATATCTCAGTTTCTTTGTTAGTGCCTAGACTGTGAATGTGTGATTGAATGTATAGGTATGGGAAAGTATTATATAATACTTCTTAATATTATCAAATTTCCCTCCTGTTTCTGCAGGACCACTGGCTTTGAAACCATCCAGACAGTATTTCTAGATTGAAAATTGATTTTTTCCTGGCCATGATGGTGTTCCAGAGATCAGTAATTATCATGCTGTCCAAAAACACATCAGACAAGTGTGTATGAATATCATGAAGCCACACTTCTGTGCTTATGATACTGCCTTTTTATAAGATGATCTTATCCTGAGTTCTCTCTTCATGACTAAAATCAGGAGGAAACATTGCATCAATGTAGCTGATATACTTCATTAGCTGGGCCTTTTCAATGTGAATTTAATTAATATTAATATAGTCCCTATATTAGGCCATCTAGTCTTAGGATCAACTCTATACTTACAGTAGTTAGATCTCTATGGGTGGTAGGCCACCCTGATTTTGGTGAGCATTTCTAAGTCTATGGACTGGGGCACATTATGTGTGTGTGTGGTGATGCAGGATATTCATTGAGATGAGCATGACAGATGAATTTTATTACCTGGCCAGGGTTGCCACTCACTCATTTCTCTTCTTACTGAGTCTGTTAGCTCAGATTCTACCTGTTACTGCATCTATCCTGTTTAGCTCACCTTGCACAAGTCAGTCTTCAGTTAGATTCAGACCCAGAGTAACTACAGCTTGGTAATAGTCAGGTAAACTCAAATCAGTCTCTCATGTGTGTGCTTTGTCTAGGTATATGAGACATTTCTCAGTCTGCATGGCATACAGAGAGAATGGGGGAAAAGGTTCTGAGTACACTGCTGTAAGTCTTGGAGGTTGACCCCAGTAACTTTCTGGAAGATCTTTGGTAGAGTTAGAGCATGTCTGATTTAAACATCATATTCTACCTGGAAGTTATCCCTAAGAAATAATTTGTCAAAAGTAGTTTTTAGTTGGGCATCTGATAATTCCCTATAGTAATAACTCAGGCATGTCAAGATAATCATTGCATCAGGGTGACTGAATTCTGCTCACAGCACAGGACTGTCCTTAGCTTAATAGGGTACAGCTAACATTGTCCTTGAGAGATCTAGCCTGAAATTTACTCACCATTGTTTTTGCAATAAGGCAAACATAAGGACACCACCCCCAAGTAGTCCCCATAAAACAAGAAGGTCCTGTCTTGTTGAGGTTGTTAACTACCTGATGGTAGCTAGGGCTATTTAATTTGCTTTACTTATTACCCCTGATGTAAAATAGTACTGCTTTCTGAACTTTCTGGCACATATAATTTCTCCAATTATTGCCCATGAATCAATGGTGAGGTCAAGGGCTGAGGCTGATCTATAACATGTTGTGCAGATGGTTATTAGTAATAGAGACTTAAGTTAAACACCCTGGCAGCAGGTTATACTACTCCCTATCTAAAGACAGTCAGTGCATGTGCACTTCTCCCTCATACCTCCTATCCTTTGTCATGGCTATAACACACAATCTTGAAATCCCATTTCCAGATACATCTTCTGACCAGTATATTATCCTTTAGCCTCTGCTTTGATAAATTATTGCATCATGCTTTGCAGGTCCTTCAGACAAGTTACCAATATAATAGTAGATGGGTATATAATTATCTATCTAACCATAGATGATTAGGGCTCTGAGATGGCACATGACCATGGCAGGTGTGTGGGACACTGAGCACCCACCAGGTCTTTTCTCAGTTTTGTGTATTTAAGCCCCTTTCAATGCCTTCTTTGTGATGCCATATATAAAACCAGGCATCTAGGGTAACATGCAGAGTTTGAATAGGTTAGGAGTGGAAACACTGAGATGAACAATATGCTATGCAGATATTGTTTGGAGAAGATACCTAGTAGTTAGTGATGATGGCATATACCTAGGGTTTCTAGCATCTTGCAAGCCACTCTGCTCTCCATACAAGCTGCACATTCTCATTGAGTCTCCTCTGATACATCCATGTAACCTCCAATGACAATGGGGGCCCATATATCCCTTAGGTAATGAATAGTACTCATTCAGGCAGATAGTATTAATAGGGGCCATGGTGTTTTCCTCAGCAAAAACTCTACTCCCATCTAAGTATGGTTAGATTGTAGTAACCTTTCCCTTGATTGATATTCAGTGCACCTAGAGTAGAGTGGTCTCAAAAGTTGCCATAAATGATGAAGCTTGATATTATATTATGATAAGTGAACATTTACCATTGATTCAAGCAGCCATTCATCCAAAGTGCCATCTAGGGGCCTTACCTTACTTCTTCCAATAGTTTGCCCAATGATTGAGTGAAAGTCTCTTGAAGCTGTCAAATGAGGACTCAGCATGCCTTGCTATTACCAGAGTGAGTTCTTTAGCAAAAGCCCAGGATATATAGTGGTTATGAAACTGAAGCAGTGCAGCTGCCCATGAACCATTCTTAGTGGGCTGGTCTTAGTTGCAAGCACCACAAATAAATATATGTAGATTCATCCTAGTTCAAGATAGAACCAGTAAGATTGCCATCTCTTCTGAGAAATCCCCACTCATGACTCCTACACTCAGATTTTATGTGATAGGCCTCTGGAGCAGCAAATCAATCTTATCTGTGATGATATCCAAAGAATTTATAGTAGATTAGCAATTAATTGTAGATTTTTAGCTAATATCAGTAAGCATTTTCATCATCATCTGAATCCCATTACCTCTATGATAATTATAGGCCTTTTAATTATTAGATCAATTTGATAGTTTGTAACAAAATGGGATAGGCAGGCCATGCCAATGCACTAGTCCAACTATACCTTGACTTAACAAGAAAGAACACTGTTCAAATGGACAAGAAATTAACCATTCAAGGTGCATCATAGGTGAGTCCCATGGCATTTAATGATAGATATGATGTTGTTGGATCCTTTTATCATGTTAGTATCCTTTGTATGTTGTCCACAGCCCAATGCCATGTCAATTTAGGACTAATAGCATTTAATATGTCATTGGATGTTTTTATCAGGTTTCCAAAGATAATCCTTATTCAATAACAGGCATAGCCCAACAACATATCAATACCACCTCAAGGGCCAACCTGATATAACTCTATGCTGCATTTTTATTCCCCTGTACCTACTTGAGCTTTTGTGATTATGATCCCATCCAATTTCCAGCAACACCTCATGCTACTATATACTATAGTTAGAGGGACAATTAGATATGCTTGATTTCAAGTGAGGGAATATATAGAGCAGTAGAGCCCCTGGTCTAATATCTTGAGGTATACACTCAATAAAGTGATAGCTTTAGAAAGTAATACTCACTCAATCAATAGTCAATATAGATGTATGTGGTGTAACATGATCCCTCTGTTTTTGTACTTCAGGCTTTCCACTGCCCAATGTGTGTTCCCCTGATATATTCATAGTATTAAACTATGTAACCTCATACTTTCTATTTGAGTTCCTGAGGCTCAGAATCCCCTTTTCAGTGCATCTAGTAACCTACAAGATCAATGCCAACTGGGCTTGCTTCTTAATGTAATGACATTATCAATTGGATGATCTTTGAAGTGGTAGAGACTTCTCCTGCAGTTATCAATGGAGCCAGTAAAGAGTTCATGAGCTGAGGAGACCCTCTTATATCTATCAGACCTTAGAACCTCTAGTCATCATCTTGAGCCATCAAAGAATGCCTCTATATTTTTTGGCAACCTCATATGCATGGTATTGAATTGCAGCAAGTTTCCCAATAACTTTGAGGTGGATCTGGGCTGCAAGGCATAGCCAGGTGAGGTTCATAGGCAACCCTATCTGTTATGTCAGTATAGCCCTGCAGGTGGAACTAGTTAGCATGTTTACTGCATATATATATATTAGGGGTGAGGGTTGTCATGGACCTCCATGATATAGTTCTGAATTGATAAAATATTAACCATATTCTTTACCATGATATAATAGTGTAATAGTGTAATACTGCAGAGCTTGACTGGGTGATTTTGAAAACCTCTTGATTTGCCATTATATTAAAGTCACCCTGCTAGAGTATATATATAAATTGCTTCCCCCAGTAGATGAGTTGTAAATACTAACCCATAGGAGCATTCTTTTCTTCTTGATGCATCTAGGGACTAATAGCTCATCAAGAGGACACAGGATCCAGCTGTTGCCATACACATACACTGAATATACTACTTAAGAGTGCTTCCCAGCTGAATTGAAAGTCTCTAAACTGATGGAAGGTATTTCACAGGGGCCACCTTGGATAAAGATTATCTGAATTATCAAGTTGGTTGCAGAGAAGAAGAGGAGGAGAAGGAGAAAGATGAAGAACTCTATACTACCCATCTTGGGCCAGATTAGTGCCAGTCAAGTTAATTGCATTTTCTCAATTCTTCACTGACTTGCCTTTTTCCATAGTTCACTGAATGTGGTAGATGGAATTTTATCCTTCATTCATCACTTTGTCATCCCCATGGGTGATATTACTGCTGCAATCTCTTGCTCACTTGTGGTCTCATTGATTGATGAAGCTTTGTGGTCAATAATCCTCCCCCCCCTTGATTCCCTA
This sequence comes from Onygenales sp. PD_40, assembly GCA_032988205.1. Lineage (NCBI taxonomy): Eukaryota > Fungi > Ascomycota > Eurotiomycetes > Onygenales > Onygenales sp. PD_40. The sequence continues at coordinate 6,194 of JANTQD010000275.1, forward strand.
TTGTTTTGGGGACAGTTGGGATCTCTTACCAGATCATATTCTCCTTAGTTAATGGAATTTCTGATCCTAATTCACATCTCTGAAGTTCATAGAACTTTATGACTTGTTTACTCCTTGACATCTCCATATTTAACTGACCTAACATTCTTTATTGTTAATGAAATAACTCCTACTTCATCATCCAACCTGTGACATTCTGATCATCACTGCAGCCTTGATAGATACCAGCAGAATCCCCTGTTTAGTTGTCATTAGAACAGAATATAGCAGTAATGGTGCCACTCAGACAACTACAAAGAAAATCAGCTAGTAGTCTGGGTAATGATTGGCTGTGCTGCATGGTGCTGCACTAAGACCATAATATACTCTTCTGAAAATGATATTTCTCATTAATAGCCTTAAAAAAATGAATATCTGAAGCAGATTTCTCTTGGCAGTCACAGCAAAACCACTATCCCACTCTATATAGCTATGAATAAAATCAACAAAATCATATTCTTTTAGTTGCAGACATTTCATGTCCCACATCAGTGCAGATAAATAAGGGAAACAGAGACAAGCCATGAAGCACTGAAGCACAGTTTAGTTAGTTTAACCCAGGTTGAGTCAAATAGTGATTGCAAAAACTAACCTGAGACTACTAAATAGATTTAATAATGCATTGACTTGACTCCTCCTGCAGGCTGTGTTCCCAACTCTAATATGTCCATCCTTGAGTTCTCTGCTTCCTCTAAGATTTGCAATACTAATTGCACTAGAGAGCTTGACTAGCTCATCAGTTGGATGCTTATTATAGGCCTGAGGACTGCAAAGCTGGACTCACCCATGCATACTGCCTGTCTGGGGGGCAGGATATGGCCTGTAACTTCCCATGCCAAGGTTTCATACTGAGAATGAGGCATTAATTGTAGACTGGAAGAAGAAAGTATTTAGTTGATCAAGCATAACTTTTGAGGTGAGCTGTGAATGTATTCTGATTTCCATCCATAGTATACATTATATGGTAGTGAGCCCATTAAGGTGAGAGAAGATATACTATGCCTGATCCCTAGGTGATCTGATAGCTCCTCCATCAATGTGGATTTTTACAGATACATTAAGATGCCAGGCAGGGTATTCTGAGAGTTTCAATTCATTAAAGGGCCTCAATAGAGGCAACCTTTTCTTTAGTCTTTTGGTAGAAGCATGGTCTGCTACAGGGTGCATGTTTGGTGTAGGTGGAATAGCTTAAGTTGCACTTGAGGTTAGAGACTTAACTTGAAAGATGACTTATAATACAGTTACATGGAGATTAGTGTCTGTAACAGTCTGAGAGTAAGGAGGGTCCAGCTTGATAATGAGGATGTTCATTTATGGTTTTATAAACATCAAGAAAGCAGGTTAAATAATTCAGTAATAATAGACTTCAACTCTGTGCTGATTGCATTTTATGTGCTAATTTCTAATGTCAAATTAAGTAAATATTTTCAATATTGAGTAGGCTCATTCTTATTTCATGCTTCTGGTGATGGAGCTTTGGCAAAAAAAAAAATGGAAGCAAGAGTAAATAGATAGCAACAAAACACTACTTCATTTTTGCTGTTAGAAACCAGATATATATATTTTCTCAGCAAGCTTGAGTGGAGCCAATGAAATTGATTCAGTTAATCTCTGCTAAGACCTATTAATATCTGGACCAATCAGATGTTTTACCTGTCACACTAGGCTAAATTTAGTAATCCCCACCACACATGCAGTCTGGGCACTGATGTACCCAGGCCCAGGCCCCTGAACATCTAGATTGCCAAGAAATCCTATACTAATGGAGTAAAAAGCTGCTACATTTCTTTAGAAACATGAGGTTTGACTTCCCAACCTTCTCACTGTTTGTTGCACTTGATATAACCTTTAATAGTAGTCATCCCTAGAAGATATATCTATGCACTATATAAACATGCTTGCAGCTGTCCTACTCAATTTCCAAGATACAAATACTAGGAGTAGCTACTAGTACTATTAATGTCTGTCTGTCCTGAATGTTAAGTGTACTGCTATGTGAATTGTGTATTAAAGAACTGAACTAGATGATATATAGTTCAAGTTTTAATCAGATCTTTCTCTCTTATTTCTGTGAAGATAAACTTACATCTAAGATTAAGAAGATACCAATCTTAACAGTCAACTATCACAATCTATACATATCAGATAGTATACTGATGCTTGCTTTACCCTTCTATGTTTAGAGTGATAAGATGTCTCTATGCTACAGCTCTATTATGAGCCTGTCTGCAGCTACTATGTAAAGAGCATACTCACTCTTTATACTCTCATTCAACCAGATGATTTCTGATATCTCAACTTGAATCCCTCAACATGGTTTATATTGATACCATTAAAGAGATCCAATCTCTGTCAGTCAAGTAAAGTAATCAAGCACTTATGGAAAAACCTACTACCCACACCCAGAACCTACAGGTTGACACTTTAAGCCATAATGACTTGAGAAACAATAATTTGGCCACAGCTGCCACAGAATGATATCTTATGACAGTAAATAACTGTTCAGCTTTATTGCAGATTACATCTATCTTAGCTATAGATGCTAGTTCAAGCTTCTATACTTTCTTCTTTAATACTATGAGATCCATGCTATATTCATCTGATAACCAGCCATGTTAGAAACATCCTGCTGTGACTCTATTATAGGAGCAGAGCAGCAGTAATAGATATATTAAAATAACCAGCAAATGGATGCTTTCAACTATATCCCAATCAAATGGGAACAATCCTAACATATATCTTATACTGAGTGGCTTTGAATACCTTGGCCATAAACAAATGATAACTTCTTGCCCAAAAAGAATATACATATAACTACTGTAAACTCTGGTAAATTTGTATAATATTCTGTTTACTTCCATGATTCTCTAATAATATCTGCAATTTATCATAACTTCTCATCCAATCAGATAAAGGGATACATGGCTGACATTAACTGTAAATATACATCAGGCCAGTAAATAGAATACAACACAAACAATACCCACAATGAAAAATCACAACCTTTACAACATCTTTTCTCTTTTCTTCTCTTCTTCTTTTTGTCAAGGTCCATTACAATCAAGATGGTAAATCCTACTGGAATGATAGTGCTTCCATGCCTCCCCTATGTCAGCTTGAATGAACCAGAGATGCTTGCAGCTGCTGTAGTAATATCTCATGGCTAGTTGTGCTTAGAAATAATCTATACTTTTTTGCAAGTCAGCCTTAAACATAGGATATCTGAATATTTGCTAACCACCAAATTAGTCCTCCTCCTTATGCTTACCTATCATTGCTAGCTCTCTTCTCTGACTCTGCTTCTCCTCAATTCATAAATGACAATGAGCCAGCTGCATGAGTAATAGAAAGTATGTACAAAAGCAAGAAATAGCAAGCTAATATTATACTAGTGAACCCTCTTTCCCTCCCCTCTGATCCCACCAGCTATTGCTAGCCCCCTTCTCAGACTCTTCTTTTGCTTGGTTCATAAATAATGATGAGTCAGCTGTGTAAGTAACAGAAAGTATGTATAAAGAGTAAGAAATGACAAGTTAATATGATATTAGTGAATCCTCTTTCCCTTCACTCTGGTCTCACCAGCTGTTACCAGCCCCCTTCTCAGACTCTTCTTCTTCTCAATTTACAAATGATGATGAGCCAGCTGTGTAAGTAATAGAAATTATGTATAAAGAGTAAGAAATAGCTAGCTAATAATGATACAAGCAACTCTCCCTCTTTCTAACCATCTTCCCCTCCTCTTCCTCCCTCAGGGTTTGCAGAACCAGCCAGATAAGGGGTAGTAATAAACACTTAATAATAGACACTCTGCTAATTTTTGTATTAGCATCTCTTCTCTGTCTCTTCCTCTGCATTTGGAGTCATTGGAGCCAACCAGGTATGATACATCTATAAAAAGAAAAAATCAAAGAGATAATACTAACTAGATACTTATATAGTAACATCCTTCCAACCCTTGCATTCTCCCCTGCAGCCTCTTATACTAAACAAATATATAGCTCATATGAGAATTGGTAGCATGCTCAACTGATGGACCAACCATGTTACTTGTAGGAATGAGTTGGGGGTAAGGTTGGTAATGATTATGTTCCAGAGGAACCAGACAAATGATAGTCTCAATCACCAGTAGATTTTACCACTTCCACTGATAAGGTCTGATAAGTCAGTAGTCATATTAGTCATATAATGGAGACAGAGCTGGGACAAGAACTTTTTGGAGAAGAAAAGTGTATGGCCTGTTAGGCAGAGGGTTGAGAATACTAGATGTACTCTGTAGATGAAAGGATATAGATCTGCATGTCAGGGCATTCTTATGCCTGCTGTTGTGTTACTCCTCATAAAGGTAGATGCAATCTATTTAATTGCAAGCAAAGTCTCCCATTCAGCTCAACTACAATGCAGCCATACAGGGAGTTGCAATCAAAGCTGACACTACCCCCCTCTCAATAATGACCCTGTAAATTTGCTAATAAATTCCTCACCCCTTGCTTCCAAACAAAATCTATCTTATTCCAAGTAACACAAGGTTTTTGAATACCATCAGTATGAAGGATAACTATGAGCTTTTCTTACATGATAGTGGATAACCTTTAATCAGGTATAGTTATAATATGAGATTATTTTTATTTATTTTTAAAAGCCAGATTAGATGAGTTTTTCAAAAGTTAACAAAAAGAAAGCTTTCCTTTTTTCCAGTAGATATCTTATTAAAGAGTAGATCTTTTCCTTTCTTTCTCTATAATACTTAGTATGTCTGTAAATGAAGAAAGACTATTATATCATCATCTCTACTATGCTGGAATGAAGAGCCATTTCAGCTGACATCAGTAAAGAAAGAAAGCCTCCTTTTGTTGCTACACCAAGAGTATAATAAGAAAGTCTCTGTTCAATTAAACCATTTGTAAAGCAACAAAGTAATCTCAATAACAATGAAAAATGAATTTGGATCTCTCAAGTGTTTTAGTAGCTGCAAAGCTCCTATAACAGCAACAGCAGCTGCAAGTCACCACTCTAAATACTCTAACTACATGTAACAGCAATAACAGCAACAACAGTGCAGGTTTACACCCATAAACCCTAAATAAGTCTGTCACACATGAATTGCTGCCATCATAGCAAGCTAATATGCTGCTGGTCAAACACCCCTGTCTTCCTCTAAGTATAAGTCATGCAGGCATAAGATTGGAATATACAGAAGCTCATCTAAAATAACTGTAGTTAAAGAGTATGTTTAGGCAGCTGAATTTCTAAGAGCTCAGCAAGCTAAAGTCATTTCTTTAGCATCTACCTTAACCTCTTACTCCTCTATTACTTTCACTACCCTCTCATCCCCAGAGACAGCTGCTCCCAGTGATTTGATCAGTTCAGATAAAATCCCACTAGATAAGCTCCCAAATGACATGTGCCCCCTGCTTAAGACACTTTCACTCTGCTAAATCAACATTTAAGAGAGCAAGCATCTTAAGCTCAATTATGCCATCAACCAGGCAGCTGTGGTTCTGCAGTCCTGAGGAGCTATTTATGAAGAACCATGTACCTATTGTGTCCAGACTAAAGGGGTTTTTACTTCTTATATTTGACACTTCAAGTATTACTATGGTGCCTGTGCTTGCTGCTACTACAGCTATAGGATGCAGGATTACTCCTTTTGTGAGTTCATCCATTCAATAGACATTAAGGGTTTGGGAATTAACATGCAAGTAGCAGTGCTATTCAAACAGCAAGAGGGGAAAAAGCAGCTGCATGAAGACCCAAAGTTGAAACTTGAGCATAAGAGCCTGGAAATAAAGAAGTTAGTGGGGAAGCAGAAGGAGAAGTGGGTCTGATTTACAGATAGAAAACAGCTAGTAAAAGAAGAAGAAGAAGAAGAAGAAGAGAGACCTCCTGCAAAGCAGATAAAAGAAAAGAAGGTAACTGATAAAGAGGCTAGCATTGACATTATAGCTACAAAAGATCATGAGATTTGTCAGCTATAGGCTGAAATTATAACATTAAAATTGAAGATTAACTGCATTAAGCAATACTTGAAGATAGCTATTAAGATTGCCAACAAGTAACTACTAGTTACAGATTAGAAGTATTCAATCTCCAAGGAATTACTCCCAGTTGAGAGTTATAGTTCATTCTAGATGTCTTTGCATCATACTAGTTATCATTACTGTGAGTAAAGAGTAGTAGTCATAGCCAACAGTCCACTATAATGATAGTAACTAGTGGATTGACACTTTATACCATTTATAGTGCAGACTCTATAAACCATGGCCTGTGGATCTAGTTCAGCCTGACCCTTTCTCAGTCTACTGCTAAAATTAACTTTTGTTATGAAGTAATTGCTCAGTGCTCATCCTGACCTAATTCTATTATTAGCCTGACTGCCCAGGCACTCAGGCATCCAGCCTATTACATATTCATCTATGTTTTGCAAAACAACTTTCCCAAATATGAGAAAACCAAGCAACATAAATCACAACCTACATCCTAATTCCCAATGTTATCATTCATTCCACTTTATACACACTAATAATAGTCTTACAGGCAATGAAAATGCCTCTGAAGAAGAGACCTCCATCAAAGAAGCCTATTAAATGCCTGCACAAGTATGAGTATGTACAAAATTCCAAAAAACATTCTACAGCAGAGTCTCAGTTGCTCCCTAAGAATCCCAGTGGGATCAGCAGCTAAGACCCACCCAGCCCTAAAATACCAACTCAAGGTCAAGGTCATGGTGCTGCTGACCTACCTCAGGATGACATGGATGTAAACCCTTTCCAAAGCTTAGCTAGACTCAATCTATGTGCCTGGATTGTTGCACAAGTGCATGCAATGACAGACCTCCCTTTCTTAGATATGACTGATACAGTAATCATTCATTCTCTCCATTAGTTACAGCCCAAGCTTGCTTCCCTTTCTAGGGAACATCTATTGGATGACATCCACACCTTTACTGGGGATAATATTGACTTTGATCAGGTTGACCTTTTTCCATCTGAAGAAGAACTTAATGAGGAGGATGAGCCTACTCTTGATATTAGTAGATTTACCTCCCTCCCCTCTCTCAATCAGAGGTAATACTAGTTAATCTATTGACATATCTGAAGTCTGACATCATTTTACTAGAAGATATCCTGATGTAGTGTTTGGCTGGCTGCAAGAGAGTAGTAGAAGAGCCCCTTCATGAGATGAGCTCATCTGATCTCATCTGTAGTAGCTTGGAAACCTCTTTCTATTAAACTGATGACTCATTCAGTTTAGATAGAGAATTTCACCTCCCTGATCCAACCTCCAAGTCTCCTGAAAGTGACAAACCATCACTAAATATCTGGCCTGAGTCTTACCTGAACAAGCAGTTCCCTTCACCCCCTACATATACCTCATGCCATAGAGATTCTTGATCTATTGAGATTCAGTATGATACAACCTGTTTTCATTCCCATAGAGAGGCTACTATTACATACCTTGACCTGTATAAAAAATGTCAATACAACATGAACAACCAAATACCCAACCTTTTTGAGGAGTATGATGTGCCTGATTGCCTCTTTATAAAACATAGTACTACTATTTGGGAGATAGTCCCTATTAACCCATCTGATGTAAATCAAGGGCTATTTGTCAATCTCTACTTCTAACTTTCAATGAGAAAGACAATATACAGCACTACCTCTCATTGCATCCTACAGTGGGTTCTGAACAACAGTCTAGTTCTAGACCAAAAATATATTAATCTGGATGTAAATGGTGATGCAGTTCTGGTTTACTACTATGATGATGAAGCTGCTGAGCCTTATAAACATTGTTGATCAGATACTGAGTCATTCCACTAATATATTTTGCCATCCAATTTATGAATTAGAGTATATGCATGCACATGTTGTATATGGAATTTCAAGGCCAAGAAGTGCAGTTTCTGTAAGTGCCAGCTATAATTGTTCTCTATTTTAGAAAACTAACATGTTTGCAGATGGTAAGTGCTAAGAGATTAATTCTAGCACACATCCTGCAGTACTCAAAGCATTCTCTGCTACTCTTACTCCTGGATCTTATAGGCTCCTATCTTTCCATATGACAGCCCTTGACTTGTGGAAACAGCCTCATCATCTATCCTATCAACCATCTGGTAGCTCCCTCTCTACCTGTTATGTATTAGAAACTGCCTCTTTAATCCTTACTCTATCTACTGGAATTACATCTAACTCCTATATGTTTCTTTCCAATGTCCTACCCCACAATGACTTGAGGTTAGTTGGGTAGGCCCTTGATGAGGCTGAGACCCTCACATAAAACCTCTAAGAGTGTTAAGAATTTCTTGCTGCATCCAGCCTCTAGCTACAGCTTAGTGGTTTCTATTTATTCCTCCTGTTAATTGTGCATTTTTCTTTTCTCCTTTATTAAAAAAGCTCTTAATGTATAGATATAGAGGAAGCATTGGTTCTGTTGCATGTATTTATATACCCCTTGATTCCCCTTGGCCTGACTATATACAATAAAAGATTTGTCCTCATAACCCCCTTTCTAATCCATATGAAAATAGATAACTAGTCATTTAAGACTCTGATTTATATGGAAACAAGACAGGAAATAAAATATTAACTAACTAGTAAAGATTTAATAGAGAACCCCATATTCCCCCTGTGTATTCTAGTATGTTGTAGTTCTGCAGTCCAATAGATATAATGATAAAGTGATTTTTCAAGGAAAAAAATATGAATGACCTTATCATGTGTTTTGTCATCATCAAGGAATAGCTGCCAGGGGAAGTGCCAGTAACCATATCCAAAGGAATAACCACTATATTTATGGAAATATGAGTAGGGTACCCATGGTTATAATACCACTGGACTGATTGTACATTTCACCAATTCAGTGAATTATCAGATTCATAAAAGTAGGTTACTGGGTAGATTATTGAAAGGGGACAGATCCTCATCTTGGGCTGTAATAAGTTGAGAGGCAGTTTAACTGAAATAGCCAGTGAGTTTAATGTTGAGAACTTCTTGAAACACTAGTCAGATTAAGAGAGAATTAACTTTATAGGTTTCATCTGCCATGTGGAAATGTGGTTCCTTTAGTGCTCCTAGAAAGTTATGGATGACCTACTTCTGTTCCTCATAGACCTTAGTGTATTAGTAAGTGGAAAACATGGTATAGGCATCCCAGAGCCTGGTATTTATGCTGTGACAGTTAAATTCAAATATCCTGATTGTAGCTTCATTGTCCATAGTCCTGATTATATATATTGATGTGTTCCAATTGAATGTAGCAGCCATGCTTCTGGTTTCAAGCATGACAGTGTTGCCTAGCCCAAGGTCTCAGCAACCAGAAGTGATTGGTGCTGAGCTCCAAATTCTAAGATTCTATTAGTAGTAAATATATCTTTAATTTGAGGATATAGAAGATATCCTAATCAAGGGGATCTAGAATTCTGGGAAATATTCTGACCAAGAGGATCCTTCTTTGTAATGGTGTGTATAAAAAACATCTGGCATGGGTCTAGTATATACAGATTATATTGCAAAAGATGGGCTTTTACCATTGATTTGTGCATCAGTAAGGCAGGGCCACAGTGATGAGGAATGTGCAATAACCTAGCAGCCCAGAGGCCTAAAGTGTGGTAGGGAGGATGAGCTGAGATATTAACCCTACTGAGGTCTGCATTATAAAATCCATAAATGATTTGAGGTTTGTAGCTGTATGTGCAGCTATATGTGCACATGGGTTAGTCATAGGAGAAAGGTGGCAAAAGCAGAGAAAATTAGTATATGCAGTCAGGCAGCCAGGGGGGGCTAGGAAGCTGATTGCATTCAAATGGATAGGACCTTATATTCAAGGTTGTTGATTAAACCAGCTGTTCTTTTTGCTGTCACCATATATGGTTTGGAGTCTTTAGACCTTAAAATAACTTCAAATAAGTCTGCATAGCCATCATCATAGGTTATATCAGAGAACAAAGCATTAGTAAAATAAATAAAATAAAGTTACTTGACTTTGGATAGCTTTACCTGATCAATATCTGCAGCCATTATAATAAGGCCACAGCAAGTTTTTATCCCAGTACTTGGTTCTCACACTTAATATCATATTATGTACTAGCTCTATTTGTGATCTAAATTTGCACAAGCCCATCCATCTCCTCCTGGCACTTGAGACAGGGGCCTTTCAATGATACCACTCAGTTGACACTGCAAAGAACTCTTTGTGTCTGTAGTAGCATCCCATTCTATATCTCAACCTATTTCTCTGTAGGTTCAGTTTGCCTAGCTTCAGAGGCTTGACATGAAATCCCACCTGCCCCATAAAGACCATTACCATAAAGTAATATTGAGTAACTGTTTTGGAAGTAATAGGTAATTCTGTGGCCAGGGATTGGGACAGATAGGAAATAATTTTGAAGCCATGGTGGTAGGCAGACATGCTTATATGCTGTAGAGAATATGGCCATGGAAATAAATGCTGGTCCTAGACTGATACTGAAGGATGCAGTGGAATGCAGTTAAAAAGGATAACTAGCCCTAGAGTGCTCATATCTATGATGAGTAAGGAGCTGTTTTTATAGCTCAGTTAGATGCTGTGAGCATGTAAACAGGCAATTGATGTGTTTAATATCACACTGCTTATAGGTAAGGTTTGGTATCTTTTTGAAATTAAGGAATGGTGGGTACACTTTGGAAGATTAGAAGCTATTATCAAGAAAGATAATATTAGTATAGAGTAAGAAGTAAAACAAGATAACATACTTACAGTAGTTAAATTACCTGCTAAAGCCCAACTTGATCATTATATATAGTGATCTCAGGTGCTTTGGTAAAGATATAGAGGAAGCAGACAACTCCCTGTTGAAGAGAAAGTATAAGAGAATGTAGCATCAATCATGTCTCTGAATTTCCTCATGATATCCTAGCACTCCTGGCTTATAATATTAGTTAGTGGGTGGCTCAAGCAGAAATAAATCTGGCAGATATAGATAGATGTTACCAACAAGTAAAATAGAGCTACTACTTATCATAAATGAATGTACTTCTTTCACATCAAACCAGTGTTGCAGGAAAATTCTCTCTGGAATTCTTTCACACCAAATATGATAGTCTATATGAAAATTCCTCAGTTTTCAAAGGCAGTTCAGCCTGCATTAACTGGTTAAGTCCCTGCCTCTATTCACCAAATAGTAAGCAGGACTGGGACAATAGCTGCTATTTGCAAAAGGAATATTCATGCCCATATGGGGTTTATCATTTTTTCTTGTGTGTGTACATACATGAGGATGAGGCTCATATCATTAGTTAGTTAATAAACTATCTGATTCTTGGCCCTGGAGATTAATGGCAGTGGTGGATTGGGCATGGCCTACATGAGTGATGATGAGAACCCTCAAGAGAAAGTGATACTAAATGTATATAAATGGCAACACAGGGGTAGAGTTTAGAGCCAGATACAAAGCAAAGCACTCTTAAGTAAAGTATAGATGTTAACTGATAAAGAAAATATCATTTCACTGCAGATTCCACTGCAGCTGGCACCTAATATTCAATATATATAGAAGGAATTTAGCTATAGAGACAATCATAGCATTATTATTGACATTAGTTTCCCATCAAACATTAGTATCAGTTGGTGAGCAGGTTTTAGACAGAGCTTGTATCTGTGCCCAAGTAGACCCCCTCCCCTCCTCCTTATCTTATAAGTTGGAATTGATTATATTTAACAGAGAAGTACTCCCTGCATCCATCAACCTTCTAACCTTATCAATATTACCATTAAAGAGGAAATACACAGGCCAGCATGCAGGTCACTACATTTGACTTTGGTAGAATAATATCCAAGTGGAGAGGTAGCTTGGAGGTGGGACTGATTATATATATATGTGGGTATGTATGTATATTGGAAGTGGTAAACCCATGAGTGAAACTCACCCATCAAATGTGAAAGCACTAGAGTCTATGGTAATTATAGAATTATATGAAGGCCTCTACCCTTTATTATACCCCTATTTCTTATATCTCAACTGACAGTGCAGCTCTAATCTCATAATTGGCCTGACCAGACATTCAGAGCCATTCAGAAGATGGTTATTCTACTAATGAACTATGAAATTATCAATTAGTTAGGCTAACCCAGAGTATAACTCTTTCTTCTACTTGGTTTGGGATGAATCCAGATATAAGACTAGAATAGGTAGTGAGATATCTCATCTGCAATTTAGAGATGACAGCAGATAAGATCTGTGACATCTGTTGATAGTATAAAAACCCACAAATATGCTGCAGTGAGACATGAAATCCTGCTGTAAGGATTCTAGAAAGAAATCTGACAGGTCTAATAGTTATTCTTTGAGCTATAATATTTCCCAACTGAATGGAAATGGAAACTGGAAGACTGTTTGCTCAAGTAGGACCCAATTCAAACAAAGAAGCCTAATGACTTTTATCATAGGATGTTTTTTTAAGTGTAGTCTATACATCAATATATTTCTATCTGCTAGTTGGATATAATATTCAGCACTAACTTGATCAATGTAATGACTATCCTATCTAGCTATATTAAGTTTCACTTCACTTGAAGCTCATCATGCCCAGCTGCATTCTATACTCTAGATATAAGTAAAATGAGAACTAGCTGATCTATTAGATTACTCATACTTCTAATAGTATCATATGATCCTTCCCATTCATCATGATGCCTCTCCTCAATGTGACTGGCAAGATCTCCAGCTTAAGTCTAATATCTTTATTTAAACTTATTGCAGCTCATGTCAACCTCATTTTAGTAGAAATCTACTAGTTGTTTCAGGACATCCTTCAAGCAAGAAAGAAAGCTTATGCTACATATCAAGCTATATTCAAATCTAATAGCAATCAGAAGACTGAGAAGAGTAACACATCTTATAAATACTGAATTGATTGACTCACTGAAGCATTCATCATACTAGGTGGTGATAGCTGAGTCTCATAATATAATAATCAGATGCAACAATTTGAGTATAGAGAAGAAGAGAAGACTATATTCTTTAATAAGTTCTTATCTCTGACTCTAGAGGGAGATGCAAACAGTGAAGAGCAAGATGAGAATGAAATGGATCCTGTAAATGCAGTGCATATTAAACTTAAGAGAAAGATCATAAAAAAGGAAAAGAAAGGCAAACTGGGTAAGAAATAAAAAGGAAGAGGCAAGCAATAGACTGTTAAAGAACCTCTTAATGATGTGCCATTTGAGAGCTATAGTATTATTAAAGATGATAGTTGGCTTAATATTAACTATCTGATGGCTGCATATTCACTCATTATGTAATGAATTGAACTTTATAACTTCATATAATATCTCTAGTGCCATGTTGCATATGATGGTCTAAACAGTGTTGTTACAGCTACTATAGTCAATGTGACTATAAGCTATATTAATGATACTAAATATAAGATCTTCCTCAACTTTCTGGAATATAACTTGTTTGAGGCAGTCACCAAGATTAATACTGATGAAGACCCAGATAAGGCTACACAGAAAATTGTCAATATTATTATTGATTACTCTAAAATTCTGATATTACTTAAACCTACTCATATCATAGCCTTTAATGTTAAAGATCAGCTCCTTTTGTATTCTTATAACAACCTACTTGATTTTATAACAGACTTTCAAAAGACATGCAGCAGCAAGCCAACAAAAAACATGCTCACAGAAATAAGAAACTGGAACCCTAGCTTTAATTTTAATCAAGCTCCTAGTAAAGAATGCATCAAGTGGCTCTAAGCATATATAATTAACTAGCTTTATAATCTGGTTAATGTTTTTTCTTCAGACATCATACATTGCAAGACAATAAGAGGCCAAAACATTACACTCAAAAAGATGAATTGATCTGCCAATGAGTGCAAGGATGTCCCACACAGACTATTCAGCTTAAATAAGTTTGCTGGCAAAATCACCATGCTAGCTATATAGAAACCTAGAATAGATATACACTTAAAAATCCTTCCTCATCATATCTTCTAGTTGCAATGCATTGTGGACTTCTTTGCAGTAATCTATGGCTGAACACCTAATGCTACTAAAGTCATTAAACCTACATAAAACTTTCACACATCAAGGGACATCAACTTATTCATCAGTCACAAAAGTAAGTGTGAGGCTGGAAGCTTATACCATTTAATTAACATTTTAAGTGTAATATTAAAAAAGGATAAACAGCAGCACAGCAACTAGAATCATTGCAAGATAAAGACCTCCCTTCTCACTAAACTCCACAATGACTTAAAAACCTGGCTGGATGAAAGAAAATACTGCAATGGTTTAATTATAATCTCTCTATCATATTTCTTAGGCACTCACACCAACAGACTCTAAGAATATTCATCCTACCTCTACAGCATGGGCCTCATTGAAGCTTTAGAGTTATCCTCCACACTGAGCATTTACATACTAAATAGAATATTAGAGTTCCTCTACTTCTTCCTAATATACTATACCCTCATTGATAAGGGCTACATCTAACAGGGCAGTTCAATGCAGTCATTTCTAACTAAGCAGTTTGTTAAAACCACTAAGAGTAATTATATGAACTATAAAGCTACTATTATCTTCCTAATAGCTAAGGATAGAGCACATGGTAGCTTCCATCATCAGCATATCATATAGATTACATCAGACTAGACTCTCAGCCTCTTTTTTAACTTTAAGTTCTTGCTCAGAGCATACTATAAAGCAAATTAAATCTCTGATCATATATCAGATGTAGACCTTCTAGTCTTATTAAAATTAGCATTGATGTGTATCATAGAGATAAAGAAGTTTACTGATCAAATAACTGGTAAAATGACCTTTAAAAGTACCTTCTCTGTAATGTGTGCTAAAGCTAATAATATAAGTGATGAGGATCTGATGCATCTTGCTTTATTAGTACTGAGAATGAAGTAGATACTACCTGAGGATGTTTTTAAAGACTAGTATATATCAATAGATATAGATCATCTAATTTCAAGTAGAGACAGTGCTCTGTATAATAATGATAACACAGCTAACTACTTAAGCCTCAGGCTTCTGATCAGAATGGTTACATTTAATATTATCAATAATATTATAGAAGAGAGCCACTCACTCTCCAGCATTAACTATATATTAATAGCCTTGCAGTTCATGGAGTTTTTTCACCAGATTGAGCAGAAGCTAGATGTGCAAAAAGAGGAGCTTCTGATGCTAATTGTGAAGGAGGAGGATAAAGAGGTATTATAGTAAGTTGCAGAGGAATTTAAAAATAATGAGTTTAACTTTAAGAATTATTGCTACTAGGATAGTTTGAGAATTGATAGCTTATAACTCACAAGCCAAGCAGACAATTTGATTGGGAATTCTTGTGAGGTGATGTAGCTAATATTTTCCTTCTAAGAAGAAGAAGAAGGATAGTAATGAATTGTAAAAATAATTTTAATCAATTAAATTATAGATAGAGAGTAATATGATATGCCATACTAGGAGTTATATGCATTAATGACCACAGCAGCTATTCATTGGGATATACAAGTTTAATAATATATAACTAACTGCTATGAAGTAGTAATCCCTGTTTCTGGCTGCTCCATTAAATAAAATATATGCATAGTGGCTGTTACTATTATGAAATGATTCATTATCATATGATTGATTATTATAGATTCCTGTAGATCTTAATTGCCCCTAGAAAGTTTGAAGAGGTTAATATTGTCACAGGTAGATTCATATGAAACATGGGGAAGTCAAGAACCCCTACTCCTCTTCATGTTAGTAGTAGTAGTAATGATGGTTGCTATTTAAATAATTAGTAAGTGTATTATCAGATATAATAGAAAGCTAAATGATATTTTCTTAATTATAATTAGTAAGATTATAATATCATCAGACAGGATGGGGGTTCATATAGTTCATAAAGAGAATATTTAAGCTTGAAGTATTTTTAATAAGTAATATATTATAAATTGATAGCAGTTTGTAGGATCAGTAGTGTTCATTTTGAATAGTACATGATTAAAGAAAATATTGTCATGGGTATGAGAATCAGAATCATAGAGACTATAATTAGTATGAGTATAGTTGCAATTTGTGAGGTTAGTAGCATTAGATTTGAGTATTATATAATTAGAGAAAATATAATTATAGTTATTCAGATTGTAATTATAAAGGCTGGAATTGATATCAGCCTAATAGGGGTTTATAGAATGAATGGCATTGAGTTTGTGAGTGCTATGATCTGAGGAAAATATGATTATAATTATGAAGATTATAATTATGAAGGTTATAATTAATATCAGTCTGATAGAGATTTATAGGATGAGCTGTATTGAGTTTGTAAATTCTATAATCTAGAGAAAAGATGATTATTATTATGAAGATCATGATTGTGGAGATTATAATTAATATTAGTCTGATTAGAATTCATGAAATTAATAGGATTAGAGTTAGAAATTGCATGATCAGAGAGAAGATAATTATAATCACAAAGATTATAATAATAGAATCTATAATAAGTATTTATCTGATTAGAGGTTATGAGATTAGTAGCATCAGACCTGGGGATCATATGATCTAGGAGAATATAATTGTAATTGTAAAGACTGTGATTATGAAGACTGCAAGTTTCATGTAATAGGTATTAATATAGGTCCCCAGGATGATCATAGGCAGTTGGGAATAATTATATATTAAGAATTAGATATTAAGTATTTAGGGTTAGGGTTAGGGTTAGGGTTAGGGTTAGGGTTAGGGTTAGGGTTAGGG
>JANTQD010000276.1:0-22764 GCA_032988205.1 Onygenales sp. PD_40
GTGGAGCTGCATGAAAAGTGTAGATCTCATGAAAAACACTGAAAAACAACAAAATGTTACTAGATAGAGAAAAAATCTAGATACATGATTAGACTTGCTACTTTCTATCATCCTTAGCAGAAATCCCTAGTAAATTAATGAATTGTGCAAAAGTAATAGTACCCAGAGGCTTTGTCAGGCTGTTGGCTGCCATTTTGACTATATTAATATGATCCAATGCTATAATGCTGTTCTTCAATTGAGATTATGAGTAATGAAAATGTGTATCTATATGCTTGCTATGGGCTGTAATTGTGGTGACTTGGGTGAGGTCAATTGCACCCTTATTGTCTGCAAAAACCTATATAGGAGATGTAGTGATAAATCTGATCTCTAACATGAGATTCTGGATTCATGTTACTTTGTGAACTACCTTGCTGAGTGCAATGTATTCAGCTTTGTTTGAACTGAGAGCCATGCAGAGTTGTTTAGTAGAATGTCATGAAATTGGAGATTCTATGAGCTTGAAGATGTAGCTGGATGTAGATTTTTGTTTGCCATTTAATGATCCTGCTCAATTAGAATCTGTATATCTAATGGGGAGGTAGATGTTATTTGGGAATGCTGGATTTGAGCTGTCAGAATGATATTTATACTAGAGTCTGATTCTGGGGGTTCCCTTCAAATATTAGATGATGTGTAATAGTGCTTTCCATGATTTTAGGGTGGGGTTCACATTATGCTGCCCAAGTAGTGAGGCTGTGCACATGATATTGAGCTGAGTTTTAACTGTGAGATATTAAATACAATCTATGCTCTGTTGAAAATGTTGCTTCATAAAACCTGCCTCATTCTCAGGGAGGGAGGAATTATCAATGTGAAAGGCCTCCTTCATGGGTGTACTGATAGTAACAGTGTCATCCAAATAGAAATCCTCTACTAATTACTCAATATAGTGTTGGTAAGTCAATTTGATACTATCAGGCCTGCAGTTGACTTCCATGCCTAGATATTTCATTGGTTCATGCAAATCCTTAACCTCAAGTCTCTCACTGAGAGCTTTCACTAGCCAGTCAGCATTTTCAGGAACTTCAGAGACTATATTTAAATCATTGATGTATATAGTTATATAGAGATGTGGCTTCTCCATGTGATATCAGAGAGCTGGGTCATAGGAGCTTGCAATGAATTCTAAGTTATGTAAATAACCTATCAAGCATTCATACCAAATCCTTGCAGCTGGATCAAGTCTGTAGAGACTACCCTTAATGGCATAGATGAGCATTTTTGGAGTGTCTGACTTGAAGCCAGTAGGTTGCCTCATGTAAATTGCCTTACCCAGGCAGCCATGCAGGTAGGCTAATATGATATTAACCTGCCACAATGTCCATCCCTGCTGAGCTGCTATAGCAAATAACATGTGATTTGTGGTGTCAGTTATAATAGGTGTGTAGGTTTCCTCCCTACTACCCTTCTTCAGTCAATTACTGTAGACCACCCAATGGGATTTCTGTAGGATGCCATTGAGATCCACATTCAGATTTTGAGGCTAATCTTTTTTGACAAACACCCAGTAGCCTGGCACCACTAGTTCTCTGACTGGTACATTGAATCAGGGGATGAGATACCACATCTTGTGGTGTTTAAAATCAGAGATCTCATGCTGCATTGATTTTTACCAGTATTCTCTTACCCCCCCTGGCCTAGATATAGTGTCATTGTATGATTTAGGAAGACTGCCTGTATCAGGGGAGGGGGTGTAAGTTGTGAAGGCCAGTGCTGGGTATAACCATTTAATGTCTGTAAGAGCCTCAGTGTTCTCATCCACCATAAAAATTGATTCTATGTTTGGGCTGTCAGAGGCCTTGGGGGTTAGTTCCCCTTCTGCAAATTGAACCCTACAGCCTAAATCCACCTTTTCTCACATGAATCTGATGTTGGATGATGCTATGATCTTATCTGCAATGAGATTCTAGAGCTGAAAAATCAATATCTCATTAAATCCAATCAACTTATATAGTCTCCTGTGAGGGGATAACTTGTCTGTGGGCTTCTGCAAACCATGCAGGTGGGCATAAATGTCCACCCCAAGTTGATGAAAATGTTTGACTTTTAGTGGGGTATTTGTAAGAGTACTCTATAAGATCTTATGAGAGCTAGGGGTAATTAAATCTGCTATTTGCAGCTAGAACTTTTTGTTATATAGGACTGTAGATGTAGAAGTATTATTAGTTATTGTAATGACTGTGTGTAAGATATCTGCCCAGAATTTCTTGAGTAGATTGCTCTGTATGAGAATAGCTCTCATCTGTCCCATGACTGTATGAATCTCCCATTCAGAGATTGTATCCTAATGAGGTGACTGGGGTGTTGTAGGTTCCCATTTAATTCTGTAGTTAGTTATAATCTGCTGTATTTAGATAGAGCAAAAAATGCCATCTATGTCTGTATGAATAACTATCAGGGCACTATACCCTATATTGCCCATAAATCTGAGCTAGTACCTGAAAAAATCAACTGCCAGATCTTTTGAGTTCAAAAAATATACCCATCTATAGCATGTTGCATTGCATGTCAGTAGCATGAAGTATTTCATCTCTTGGTGAGACTCTAGGGGATAGTCAGATAGATCTTCTAATGTCTTATCTCTCTCTGTGAGATCAATATGGATTTTCTCCATGGCCTGAAGTGCACAAGATATTAATGTTTGAGAGAAATGCTGAGTCATTCTGACCTATATATAGTTGGTACAGTAAAAATTCAATTTCAGGCTGATGATCTTGACCCCTGTATGAGGATCCTTAGACATTATAATAATAGTATCTATGTGGATGTGCCCAAGATCTCTATGCTACTCCATAAGAGTTTTACCCTTAGGGGTAGGTTCCAACTCAGTGGTTAGGGCTGTAGTAGTAGTAGTAGCAGTGACTGCAAGACTGATTTTTTGAACTGTATTGGGATCCCTGTACTCATGCAATTTCACCATATAATTCACTGCTCTACTGATGTGATTAACATCCAATTCCAAGTTGTGTTCCATAATCTTGTAGACATCCCCTGTTGTAGTTCTAACTGTGTTGAAAATAACATCATTCAGGGCCTTGCAAATGAAGTATGATGGGGTTGTATTGGACAATGTGAACTGATAGCCCTGATCCTCCAAATGGGTGTATGACAGTAAGTTAACTGCCAAATTTGGAAGATAATAAATCTCATGTAGTGTGAGATCTCCCCCTTCCATACCCAGAACCATGTTATTAATTCCTTCTATTCTAGCTTTGTTGCCAGTGGCAGAGTTGACACTGAGGTCACCCTTATATGGACTGTAGTTCAAAATTGAATGGTATTTGCCTGTCATATTGAAACTGGTGCATGTATCCAAATATCAGGGTTGCAAGAAGTTACTCATGGTGAATGTAGTCAAAAACACCTCACCCTACTCTGTGCAAATCATTATAGTATTTGCAGAAGGTTAATTTGACATCAAATCCTTACTATTCTCTTTCTTTCTAGAATTGCTAGATCCACTACCCTTACTCTTATCCTTATCTTTTGCCTTTTTTGCATCCTCAGCTTTTGCCCAATCAGACTTCAAGTTGGGGTGTAAGGTCCAGCATTTATCCTTACTATGCCCAGGTATCTTGCAATGACCACATTTACCCTTGATGGGCTTCATGCTGAAGGTAGGGGAGGTAGTAGCTGCAGAATTTGCTGATGAATTCTGTGGGGCCAGGGCCACTATTTTCTTATCACAATGATTTGATAACTGCTTGCTGAGTTTATTGATATTGATGTTTGAGATTCAGCCCTAATCAGTAGAAAAGAACTTATTCAACTGAGTCTTCACAAATGCCTTCTAGAAATCTTTGAGTCCCAAGAGGAAGATGTCATGATAAATATCTCCCACTCTAACCACAAGATTCTTATGTTGTGTAACTAGGTAGCAAAAATGCCTGAGGTAGGGCATATAGTTGGTGTTCTTGACTTGAAGAGTCATTAATTTCTTGATAATCATCATATGCTTCTCTACTAGGAAGACTGTGTACTCTATATTAATTTTCTCTCATATATCTGTAGCCAGATTGGGTTCTAATTCTCTGAGAACAGCCTGAACATTGCCTCACAGACTAGTGAGAATGTGGTGATATAACACCTATGAATGTGCTAACCACTTGACCTGCTCATAATAGCTTGTAGAGGTTGAGGTGTGCTCATTTCTAAAAATGATATCTTTTGCACTAATTACCTCAGCATCTGCTAGAATCCCTGTGTGCTATGAATTATAATTCATGCTATTAAAGGTGATAATATCTTTAGTCTTAATTATCTGTTAAAGTTCCTTCTGATACTCATGAAGCTCATCTTTGTGGGGGTTATGAGGGGTAGTTGTTGCTGATGATTGATGATAGGCCTCAGCTGCTATCTACTCTATTTCTTCTTATTGAATAGATCTCATAGAGGTGAATAGCTACTCTATCATCTGGGTGAGTACCTCCTGTGTCATAATGATGGTGGCACTTGAATTATGTGAGGTGCTGAGCACTCTGCTGAGTCATAAGGAGTAGTCTGTCTCCTCATCCTTGTCCTTAGGGAGGCTGGGCAAGGTGGGCTTGGAAGCCTGATGATTGGGATTTGTAGACTGTGAAGAGCCTGCAGTTCTGTGATTCATCATTGAGCAAGTAGTGTGATGAGTACTAGTAGTATCTGCTGTAGACTCAGGGGTGAGAGGCATCTTGCCAGGCATCTTATTTAACATTGTATGACCTTGGGATCTGGCTGTGAGTGGTGCAGCTGTTCATCAAAATTTGAAAAATCTGCTGATTTGCCTCTGAAAAAGTTTTTGCATGCTGAAAATCTTCAAAATCTGCCTCAAATACCACAAAGATGTGTGAATTTTGAGCAATTAAATATCTCACTATAGAATATATGTGATATCCAATCCAGGTGAACCTTCCAGTCTTTGATGCAGTGTTTTTAATTAAAAAATGTACTAACTGGGCTATAACCTGTGGGAAGGTTGAAGAGTCTCAGATTGCTATGCTAGTGAGAGAATCTATCTACTGTGTGATCATGTAATTGCGCTAAGCCCGATTGGGAGACCAGAGGCCTATGGCCGCCAACACTTAATTGGTGCGTGCAGTTCTGCCGTGCATTTTGGTAAAAAAACATGCCGGACATTTGTCGCTATGGACCGCCATACTTTCGGCGAAGTTAGTTAAACAAAGCAACCTTATTTGGGGGCAAAATTCATTAACTTACTTTTAGCCCCCCACAACTGCTCACTTGCTTATTAGTGAGCAAAAGAAAGGACGAAACAACCAACTCCGGTCTGTATCTGGGGTTTCTGGTATCGCCCTGGCTGGAGATCCATGGTGCTCATTTAACTGGACGGAAATGGCGAATATGACAGAAGAAGGTGGCAACCAGTCGTAGTGCTGTCATTATTTAGTTTCCGATTAGTGCCCGTAGTGGGGTTAAGATCTTGAGATCTGTGTTAAGAGCTGGATATAAAAAGGGGGATTTATTATTGGTCATTACATTTATGCTTTGATGCTGCTTGTTTCCTGTCATTGCTCGCAGGAAAATGATAGAGAATAGAGTTTCGTGGATTATTCTTCTTTCTATTTCTATTTCTATTTCTATTTCTTTTCCTTTCCGTTCCTTTCTTTTCTTCCTTTTTTATTGTCAGACTGCATGTACCCATGATACGTACTGCCCCAATGCTGCCCAGGTGTCCGTACTGAAAGTTAATGGGTTTTATATCCAGCCTAAACTTCTGATTGTGGATGAAGCTTGCCTTTAACTACCAACTATCTGTATCCACTAGGACTTAAAGCTTTTTGAAGTTGTTTACAATAACTCTATTGTAAAGCGTATAGTTCCCCCTGGTTCCATGGAAGCTACTGGACAGCTACCATAGAGCTTAATCACGAATCTTGGTGGAATGGCAATGTACTCAAAGTATAAACTTGCAAATAAGCTGTCTCGAATCCTACAACAGATCGAATGGAAAAAGTGTAAAAAGCCGGCTTGTTGCTAGCTATGGTGCCGGTATAGTGGCGAGGGACGTTGGTTTAAGGTTCCCCCAATGTCCATGGACGAATTCTACAATCTCCTTCCCACTCGACCTACCCCAACCTCATCCCACACCGAAAGATCGTTCCCATATCCATTTCATCACGTATTATTGCGATTAATAGGGAACAAACCTCGTGATACCATCGTTTGGAATGCATTTTAGCCTATCTCTATCGTTATACCGTTACGATCCAACGCTCCACGTTGCGTACCCCTTGGGGCGACGGATTCCCCCTACGAGCTGAATCTGCCTAGCAACGGGATACCAAAACTGCTCCAGCCCATTAGGAATGCCGCCAGTCCCCGATACGGCGGAATACTTCTCTCCCCTCTCACCGGACCATGTTGGAACGCTGCATGCGTGGAGCAAAGGGAATGGACATGGTGGGCGTAAGTCGTCTTTCGTCTGGAGCCTAGGCAGATCAATGGGCCTGGACATTCTCTGATCGCGCTATCTCTACAGGAATCAACGTCTTCTCCAACAAGGAGCTTATAATTGGGCGAAGTGCAAAGCTGTGGTGAGTGCATAGCTGGTCGAAAAGGAGGGATATGTGGAGTGGATTGTCTAGGAATGGAGCTGATTTGCGTAGCAATTTTGTCCTCGAAGGCGATCCTGGCATATCACATAGACACCTCAAAGTCTACGTGATCATTTTCGACCAAGGGAACCCTGGAGAAGTTGGGCCGTTGGTATACGTGAAGGATACCTCCCAGTATGGAAGCAGATGGAACAATGTCAAAATCACAAAGGATAATCCGGGGGTGCTTCTAAGTAATGGAGATAAGGTGAGGCTGAGCGACGACACCACGCTGGAATTTCAGACTTGGTCAGATAATCAAAGCGCGCCCTTTAGCTATGAGCAGGCGAAAGAGATGGCGGTAAGCCCTTTTCCCCCTTTTCCAGATTGGAGAGTGGCGGGAGACTGATAGTAGAGGCAGCGTTTTGAAAGGAGATATAGGGTCACAAGCAAACTGCTTGGATGTGGAGCATACGGGAGGGTACATCTGGCAATTTGCAGAAGAAACAAAAAGCAACTGGCCTGTAAAATCATCGATATTGGGGCCCTCAAAAAGAGGCTTGAAGATATCGAGCGCGCAAAACGGACTGAACCTCGAACTCGACGACCGGCAGCTGAAGTTGATCAGGAGGAGGAACACGCTAAGATTGAGCCTTGGATTCAACGCAGGCAGGAAACTTCGTACCTCGAATCGAAGTTACAGGTTTATAAACGGGAGGTTGATATATTGAAGGACCTTAACCACGTATGGCCCCTGATTTACCCTGGCCTTGTGCATATCACTTCTAACATGCCACATAGCCGAACATAATCTGCCTCGAGAAAGTATTTTGGAGCGACAATACTATGTGAGTCCTGTCATATTATCAATCAAATAGAGACTCGGTTGACAACGACGATAGGTATATTTTCCAGGAACTTGTTACCGCAGGTGACCTATTTTCATTCCTCGAATTCAAAGACTTCCAACTTTCGGACATCGAATCCGCAGTTATAGTCCGCCAGATCACGTTGGCTATACGTTACCTCCATCGGCGGAACATTGTGCATCGAGATATCAAGCCTGACAATGTTTTGATGACGTCGTTGAGCCATGGGGCTCGAGTTGTCTTAACAGATTTTGGCTGTGCACGGCGTATTACCGACCATACCTGTCGTATGAAAACTTCGATGGGGACGGTCGAATACACTGCTCCGTAAGTGATACTTATTGACAGAATGAAACCAAACTGACATTGCCTGGATAGCGAAGTCCCACGCGTAAAGCACTCGGGCAAGGGCAAAGGATACACTAAAGCAGTCGACATGTGGTCCCTAGGCTGTCTGACTGCGGTTCTTCTGACGGGTGGATCGCCCTTCAACGATCCCGTCACCGGGAAGTATTCTGAAGCTATGGCCAAAAGTTGCAATCTCAAATATC
This sequence comes from Onygenales sp. PD_40, assembly GCA_032988205.1. Classification (NCBI taxonomy): domain Eukaryota; kingdom Fungi; phylum Ascomycota; class Eurotiomycetes; order Onygenales; species Onygenales sp. PD_40. The sequence goes on from JANTQD010000276.1 coordinate 7,996, forward strand.
TACAGAATGACGCAACCTGGGAAGCAGTCGGTAGACGAGCGAAGGACTTTGTCCACAACCTCCTTGTGCTCGAGGAGGAGAATAGAATGACAGCAGAGCAGGCAATGAACCATGAGTGGTTCACCACCCCCACGTACAAGAGGGAACTTGATATTCTCTACCGATATGCAATCGGGGGCTGGGTCCCGCGTCGTGGCTCTAATGCAGTCATATCCAACATGGGTATCGAGGACGGGGATTTCAAAAGGCTCACGCCGTGGAAAAAGAAGGCAAGCACCCCAATCGACCCGCCATATAAGCCATTCCCCGATAAAATACACCGCATCATTTGGTCCGGCAGATCCCCAGGCCAGGAAACCTTGCCCATCCGTACGCGAAAAAAGAACATTTGCGCGTGGGAGGACCCGAAGAACGAAGACGGATGTGTCTCGCCCACATTCTCTGCCCTAGGTGGGGAAGTACCAAATGGTGGTCCTGTCCTAGGGATCTCCACAGGACCCGTTGCACAGCCAGGAGACTCACCAGAGCGACAGTCCAGTGTGGAGAGTGACATCGACGATATTGATGTAGAAGAGGAACTGCCACGAGAAACGTGCCCAAAGAGCCCGAGGGTGCATGCTCAAGCAACAACATCTCCGGAAACAAAGGCTGCTCTGAGCAACATCCGTCATCGCGCCCCGTATAGCCCGGATGCATGGAATGCCGTGAACAAGCCAGCCGTTCGCTCTCCACAGCCCCAATCACTGTCGGTAAAGGATGCTGAAACGAAAACAGCCAGCACGCCTCCGGAAGGTGGTCATGTCCAGTTCGTCAACATTATGGACGACACCCACATAGCCACGAACGGGAGAGAGACCGTGGTGCCTGAAACGCCGATCCAACAACCACTCCCCGATCCATCGGGGCTGTCAGAAATTCCGCCGCTGCCACCAACACCGCGGTTGAAATCGATAGACTTCGGAGAGGAGGATCTGCTATCCACAACAGACCGGTGTAGCAGGAATAATGACAGTAACAATCGAGTGGGTGATATCGCGCAGAATGGTCACCGGCTGCGCAGTCCGAAACAGTACCAGAAACAAAAGGAGCCTCAACCCAAGCCTCCGTCGCAAGGACAACAGACATCTTTATATCTCCCCAATATGACACGAGGCTTCGGTTTACTTGCTCTGGGGCACACCACTAGCCCCAACAAGGCCACCATCCCAGACTCCCAACCAAACCAAACACCACCACCCCCTTCCAGCCAGCACCAACAACAAGACCCCCCCACCCCACCACCCGCGTCGCCACCATCACCACCAAAATCCCCCCCAATCCCTTCCCATCATCGCTTAAACCTAACCGGCAACCGAAAACGCAACATCTTCGACTTCGAAGATGACGACGACGATGACGACCACAGGCAGAGCCAAAAAGGAGCAGACAGCGAGGACGAGGTCTACGAGGAGATCGAGGATCGTGTTTCCGGGAAGAAAAGGAAGGTTGCGTATGGTGCGTTATCGTCAGCGGCGGGCGTTGGTGTGGGGTCGGGTGGGCCTGTGGATATGGCTGGGGGTGGGGTTGCGAGCGCGGGAACGGGAACGGGGGTTGGAGCGGGCGTGGTTGCTCGGGATGGTGGGGATGAGGAGGAGCCTCGGGAGGGAGGAGGAGGGGTCTGGTGGGGCGAAGGGGCGGGGGAGATGCTTTTTTGAGGGAGGGTGATTTTTGATTCTGATTTCTGAGGGGAGTAGGGTATGGTAGGTGTTAAAGGTGTAGGAGGGCGGTGTATGGAGTTTTCGTTCGGAGGATAGTTTTGAGATTTTTTTGTCATTGTTGCGGGATATAGTTTTTATTAAATAGATGGGCGGGTGCATGGGGTAGGGAGAGGGCGTGTATTAAATAGGCATGGGATTTCTCTGTATGCTGTTTTCTTGCTGTTTCTCTTTCTCTTTTGCTTTCCCTTCTGACTTGGTTTTTCGAGCGGGAGTATGTAGTTATGGTAGGTAGGAGAAAACGCCGGCTGAGAGGAGGGCGGCGGGTGGTTATTGTTAAATATTTTCTTTTTTGCTCCAAAATAGGAGGACGGGACAATTAGAAGCCAATCTAAACGGCGCCGGGAGACTTCTCTCTCGCCTTCTTTGAACCGCAAAACGTTGCGCTTCAAGTCTTTCCGCACCGTCCATCGCAGGGCCTGCAAGTGCTCAATGGCTCGCTATTCTACACTATCATTGTCATTACTTCGGCCCTTTGCTCCCTTACATTCCCGGAGACTTCAAGTCGGCATTGGTTGCATCAAGTTCAGAGCAATGGCAACTGATCAAGCGAATCTGATCAAATACAGGTGGATCGATGGTGCAGAGACACTCGAGCATTATGTTCCTGGGGGTTATCATCCTGTTATGATTGGTGATGTCCTCCATGGCAGATACCACATTGTCGACAAACTTGGGTTCGGCGGGTATTCGACTGTCTGGCTTGCTCGAGACTCTCGTTACGACCGCTATGTTGCGTTGAAAGTCAGCATCACACACTGGGGAAAGGACGCGCTTTTGCGTGAAACAGGAAGTCTCCGGGCACTTTCTGCGCCGTTATCATATTCTGCATCTAGACAGCAACGTCTAGGACACAGTTCAATACCTTGTCTCCTCAATCAATTCGAGGTAGATGGCCCTAATGGGATGCATGTTTGCTACACAACCACTCCCACCCGGTGCAATCTCCACGAAGTTTCTTTCAGCCGTCTTTTTCCTCTTGACGTCGCCCGAGCTCTATCGGGTGGGCTGGCTCTGGCTCTCGCATATAAATACCCATTCAAAAGGCTATGTTCACGGAGGTTGGTCAGGACATTTCGCCCTTTTCTTTGTACCCACTCAGCTAATCACTTGCATCTATATCTAGATATCCAGTTGCAGAACGTTTTTGTCAAGCTACCATCAAGTTTCGATGCGCTTTCAATTGACCAGCTGTACGAAAAATACGGCAAGCCTGCAACAGTGGATGTTAGACGTAAAGATGGCAAGCCGCTTCCACCAAACATTCCACCCAAAGTAGTCTTGCCGTTATACCTTGGTAAAAAAGCCCAGGAGTTTACCCTTGCTGATGTCCGCATCCTCCTGAGTGACTTTGGCGAGGCATTTGCCCCAGGCACAGATATTCGCCCTGGAAAAGCTAGCAATATCCCTCTGGCTTTTCAACCTCCAGAGGTTCGCTTTGAACCAGATGCCCCATTGACATTCTCCTCAGACATATGGAGTCTGGCGACTGCCATATGGGAGATTATCGGTATGAAAGCTATTTTCAGTACTGACTGGGTGACTGAGGATGAGATGACAGCCCAGCATATCGATGAGCTAGGACCCATGCCTTTGAGCTGGTGGGACCGCTGGGAGAAGAGGGGTGAATTCTTTGATGAGAATGTGCGCCCAATAGAAGGTAGGGATGTGTGGCCACCTCTTGACCAGGCATTTGAGGATTTTGTACAGGTGTCTCGACGGAAGCGTGGGATGGGAGAGTTTGGCAAGGAAGAAACTATTGCTCTTTTACATTTGATGCGACGCATGCTGGCCTACCTGCCGGAAGACAGGCCAACTGTTAAAGAGGTGCTCAAGTCAGAGTGGATGGTCAAGTGGGTGATGCCGGATTTCAAGCAGAGTTTGCAGGCGCAGCAATAACAATAACCACCGCCATGGACGGACTAATAAGTGCTAAGAATAATAGAGATGATTAATTGTATGCAACTAGCCTTGCTGTTCCAGGCCATCATCATGTCGCCGCGGCTCTACCTACTCCTCCAGAAGTACCTAGGTACCTTGTCCGAATGTCCATATTCGATCTCACTCTCAATATCTATGATGCTTCTTCAGCAAGTTGCTACAAGCGATCACTAGTAGCTCGATTTCGGGATTTAGGGGATAATTACATGTAGGAGTAGCCACACGTAAATAGTAAACGGCGGTAGGAGATGGGGGAATCAAAGCAAGCAAAGCAAAGGGCCGTCATTAATCATGAGCCACCTTCCCTTTCTCCAAACCTTGGAAAACGAACGTTTGTCAAGAAACGTCAGAGAACCAGTGTCTGAGGCTGTAATGGGTAGTTATATGGAGGTACGGTTACATACGCGCAGGGCCGGGCTGGGCTGGATGACATGGACATATTACCGGTTGGTTGCATACCAAATCGGGACTCATGGTATATGCGGGCAGAATTCTAATAATGTTTTAAAGGTATATACATATAGAATTAATTCCGCGGTTTGCAACAGTATGTAATACTTCCAAGATTAGATTATAAGAATAGAAGTTAATAGTTATGAACAAGCAGCAAGTCTCACTTGGCTATTGGTTTTGCAAGTCTAGGACGAGACACAACAACGAGACCTAGCTGATGGAGAAGAATTGAAACATGATTAACCTCAAACGCCAATAGTAAACTCAGTGCATTGATGGATCTTTAATTTCCATGGGAGGTGATCCGTAAATTTTTCTCCATTCTTTGTGAAATCCTGGCAGATACAGATACTACGTCATTCCATTTCGCGCGTTAGCACACAATCATCATCATCGTTAAAGCCGAGGGTCATAATCTCATGGTATGAGACCTGAACCGGGGAGAGGTTGAGGGGAGTAACATACGGCTGATCGTAATACTGCCAACGGCCAGGCTCAGGCAACTTCCAGTCCGTGCCAAGTGATTTATCCTCATCCATGATACACAGAGGCAGCGTAAAGGTGCCGGGGATCCGCGGCGTTAGTTCTATCCAGCGGTCCCAGTCCGCGTTTGTGAGCTCGTCGTCCATCCACGCGTCTTCGGTGTAGTTGAAACCGTATTCATTGAACGTGTCGATGGAGCTGAGCATGATGTCGGACATGTCAAAGTTGGCGGCGAGTCCTTCGGATTGTAGCTGGTCATAGCCGGGGGGTTTTTGAAACTTGAAAGCCCATTCGATTTCCTTGAGGCGTTCGTAGCTGAGGGGAGTAGGTACAGTCAGTCAGTCAATGGGCGACGCAAACAACCAGGGAAAGGAGCTGTAGACGGGCTATACGAAACCTTTGAAAGAAATAGCCTAGACCCTCGTAGTAGACCTTCAAATTTTTATCCACACTGGTTGAATCGACTGGGATCACAAGGTCAGCTAAATATACCACTACTAGTAGTAGTAACAACTAGGATGGCAGGACGTACACGTTTCCTTGGTCATCTTCTGTCCTACAATGAAGTTCATGGAGTTCCTCCAGCTGTGGTTGATAACGCTGGCATGGAGGAAGTTGAAGTACCAATCCCCCAAACTCGTTGCGCTGAGCACATTTTTGTTCTGGTTGGTGTTGATAATGGGGATCTCGGATGCATCCAACCACTGGCCTTCTTCCAATATATCATCCAAGACAAGCTTGGGCTGGTCTTCCCCTTGGAAGCTCCCAGTGTGCAGCAGTTGGTCATGCATGGTGTATATGACACTAGCAGTAGAGTTGACAAAGCCGAATCCAACCCTGCGCGAAAAAAAAAGGGGGAGGGGGCATGGTCAGCAACTGGTGTCGAAAAATCTATATGAGAGAATTGCATGTGTAAGTAACAGACCGTGCTATATCCTGTTCATAAGTAAATTCCTCCTTGTCCGCCAATATCGCTGCTCCCACTGAGCTGGTGACGGTAGTTAAAACTGTCGCACCGATGGCGCCGGCTGGGCCGGCCATGGAGGCAAAGATGTTTATTCCGGCGTTACCGATATTTAATAACACTTGGAGGAGAACATTATCCTGCTTCGGTTCCGGACAGTAGTCGTAAAACACTCGTTGGAGGGAGTTGAAACGTGTCTGAGTTGCATCGATGGCTGCCGCCAATTCCTTAAAGTACTGCGAGCGGAATCAGAATCGCCTGGAAAGCCAGATATAGGACTCCTCATGTGGGACGGTGAACTTACGCTGTGAAGATTGACAAGTGAGGTCATGATGGCAGCAGCCCTGCCGCTTCCCGCCTCTGATTTATATTCATCACATGCAGGGGCTTCACAAGAGTCGCCTGTAATCGTGCAACGAACATTGCTAATGCCCCAGTCACGGGCAAAGGCGCCTATCGTGTTGCTACCGGCGTCCGGATCAACGGCTAACCAATCTATACAAGAATGAAGCTCTGTGGTTAGAACACTACTAGAAACATGCACTCGGGGGGTTGGAAGGTGCTGGCATCTCACATTTCCAATACGGCGATGTCCCCATGGCATCCCATAACGAACGTTTGAAAGTTCCATCGCCGGAGGCATGTTCTGTCAACACGTTAGCATCTAAATAGAAATGTTGCTACCCTGTACCTTGTCGAACTTACCATCGAAGTCATCGCATGTAGAATCCCCGCTGAGTCCACCATTTCCTCCGCCGTCACCTCCGCCGTCACCTCCGCCGCCACCTCCGCTGGGGACCTCGATTTTCCAGTCACACGTATTAATATACGCATTGATGGTCCCGTCGCCAAAAACAACCAGGTAATCGTCCTTGCCATCACCGTTGATGTCAGCATAGCGAACTGGCCCTTGCGGGTTCACGCCTCCCGCGATGGTCCCCATGCTATACCAGGTCCTCGGCCTCCCTTGATCAGGGATATTCCCAGTATTATTAAAGGCTTTTGCCGCGCCGCCGTCGTACTGGATAATGTACTCGGCTCGCCCGTCACCTGTAATGTCAGCAAATCGAACCTTGCTCCCGGGTTCGCCGTCAGACCCGGTCGCGATGGTGGACCGTTGCTCCCAAATGCGGCCATCATCGCCATCTTGGGGGATATTCTTCCGGTTTAAAAAGGCATCGACGGCGCCGCCATCGTAAACAACAAGATAGTCTGCATAACCATCCCCGTTAAGATCACTAAACCTAATCTTTCGGCCAGGTTCTTCCACGCCCGGGGAGATGACAATGGAAGGCTGCCAGTTGCGATCTTTACCGGCATCTGGGAAGTTGCCATTGTTGAGGTACGCCTTGACAGCGCCACCTTTATAGATGACAAGAAAATCGGCGCGCTTGTCACCGTTGACATCCGCAAACTCGATGGTCGATGTGGCGAGGTTCTCATCTATGCCAGGTGCAATCTCACCAATGTCCTCCCAGGTCACCTTCTTGTCCTTGTACCCCTTATTTAACCATGCCCGGGTCACACCCTGAGGGTTGACGGAGATGAGATCTGCTCTGCCGTTGCCTGTGAGGTCGGCAAAACGGATACTCGCGAGCTTGGAGCCGACGAGCCCATTGTTTTTCCACATCTTGATACTGCCATCTTCCGCCACGGCTAGGAAGTCTGCAAGACCATCACCGTCCATGTCTGCAAACTCGATCATGTCTCCGGTGACGCCGGATATCCCAGGAGCAATGGTACCAAGATCATCCCAATTACGGAGACCGCCGTCTTCGTTGACATTGCCGCTGTTCATGAGCGCTTTGACAGCACCGCCCTCGTAAACGATCACGTAGTCTAAATAAGCAGGTAAACAGTCAGTATAAGGCATTACTGGTACTATGGGCGGTAGGAATTAGACTTGCCTCCCATTTTGTCCCCATCCAGGTCATACAGCCTAGCGCTGTTGGGTGATACACCCGCAGGACCAGGAGCAATTGTCTCTGCTTCATGCCAGTTTCGTTCATCAGCATCCTTGCCGTTGTTCTGTGTGTTTTTAGCCCATTTGACTACACCTCCCCCAGACACAGTAACATAGTCAGCATAGCCATCCCCGTCCATATCCTGGAAGTAGACTTTGCCAGCGAAATCCAAGCCGGTGGCCCACTGTGAGTCAAGAGATTCAAATGAAGAGCCATCATCCGTGTTCTTCCAGACCTTGGCTGCACCGTCAGAATAGAGGACTATCAGGTCTGCCTTGCCATCATCGTCAACATCAGCCAGACGGACCATGTCTCCTGTCACCTCTTTCCATGGCGGGTTTATCTTGCCCAAGCTCTTCCACTGGTTAGGCCGGCCCTCATTCAGCCACGCCCTGACTGTACCATCATTATCAGCAATAACATAGTCGGCGACGCCATCGCCGTTAAGATCCGCGAGAATAACCTTGTCCCGGCTACCGTTCTTAACAGGTCCCCTGATGGTTCCCACTTCCTCCCAGACGCGGAAATCATTGAAGATGGTGCCGATTTTTTCCCAGTTGCCACCCTTGCAGCCCCCATCACCGCTTCCGCCGCCAGGCATTCCGCCATAATCTATTCCGAGTCCCATTCCGGGGAGAGCTTCAGGGTCCACTTTCTTGGGGGCTTTGAGCCAACCTCGGCCGTGGGCATCAAGGATACCATCGAACCAGGCTTGTGCCATCTTTTCATAACCTGCATCGTTGGGGTGCTTTCTGTCCGCCAGGTCATCGGGGCCAATGGCAATAGGGATGGTGAGGATGTGTTTTCCTTGCTTTTGCCTGGCCCTGACGTTGGTTTCAAGCTTTGCGTTGAAGGCATCCGTTCTTTTGTTCATTCTTGGATCGTTGGCCCAGATGACAGGTGCAACAAGGACGGTGGCATCCGGCGCGTCTTCAAACAACCCGTCAATGATACGCTCCATGATGGAGGGTGCGAGGTCCAACTGCGAGTCCGTTCCCTTGTCCATATCGTTCGTCCCAGCGTGCACCAGCACTACATTCGGACGAGCTCTGATAGCCAGCTTCCGGTAGTCGTTGATCTGAGCCAGACGCTCGCCACTATGACCCTCGTGGTCCTTATCCTGCATTTTGCCATCACGCAGACTCCCGACCATGTCCACGCCAAAGTCTGAACCTGTTCCGTAGGCGGTGAGCTTGTCACGGAGACGCTTTCGGTAGCCATTACCGTCGCGAGAGAGGGAGCCCTTGGTAATAGAGTCTCCAAGTGGGAGGATACGAAGGTTGGGAAGGTCCTGAGCCGTTATGAATGGCGCAAGCAGTAATAGCCATATCACCGCGGCGGCCCATGCAGGGACGCCGTGGAAAAGATGCATAAGGAAGGATTGAAACTAATCAATATAGAGCAAACGTCAAAGAAACAATTAGGGAAAGAATGTAAGGATAAGAACCTGTTACCAGGGAATAGCGTCAACGGTCCTGCCATGGTGAGCCCGATTTTATATGTGCTGCGAACAGCTACACAATCCTCGAGTCCACACAAAATCACCCCTTTTTTTATTGATGCTTGGTGCTTCACTAACTCGCCAAGTAAAGGTTCGATGAATTATCAGATTGTGATAGTCCAGAGACAAGGACTGACTTGGGGAAGAGGGTAGGATTGCATCTCTCATCGCTGTAGATTTTATGTCAAGAGTTGGGATTAAAGGTCTTGGCTATCGGACTAAAAGAAGTCTCATCAAACCCTTGTGTGGCAGCAGGACAAACCGAACAGCCTTTTTGAAGCACTTAATAAAGCTCAAAACTTTAGAGGCCCTGGAACTTGAGCTATTGAGAGAATGAAATTGTTGTCCCTCCAAAGAAATTATCAAGTATTGTGACCAAGGCAGTGCGCACCTATGAGTATGAGGGTATTGCTTTGATATTTTTACCTATTGCAAAATCTAAGTTAACCTTAAAACCATAAATGTAAAAATAGTTCCCTGTCTCCTCCTGTGATTGCACTTTTACGTACAATGTAGATCTCTGCGTGATTTTAGTGTGATTTTAATGCCGAGGTAGTATGACATGAGGTAGTTTAATCTGTCCCTATAATTTAACTAATAATAGGTTCTCTGTTTGTACTGGATACTTTCCGCCCCCATTCTCCACTGTTTCTGTTAACGCGGGTAGCAGTGATCTAGTGTTGAGTGAGGGGAAACAAATGTGCCTGTATATAAAACTTGAAAATGAGAAGTGGCATGGTGTGGGTTCATACTTTTGATCCATTGGAATCTGTAACCCCCCCCCGGGCAGTATCGCGATTTCACCTGCCAGCTGGGGTTGGTGGTAGCTGCGATTTACTGGCTTATAGGTTGATGGCACCGGCTTTGTCCTGGCTTTTTGTTAGCAGTATAGATATATAACTAAGGAGAAAACAGCCGATTGGAGCTGGACGTTGTGGCTCAGGCGTGCAACTGCACGGAATGGAACCTTGGAAACTAGTATAGGCCCTCACTCCAGGGTCAGAACCTTATACCGGAATCTTGTGGGACGCTTTGACTGTGTGGAAACGCTAACTGCGTGTGGAATGGTAGAAGCACTGTGCAAACATGTGTGGAAATTAAAAGTTATGGTGTCCAAATGATTGATTTTGGATTCCACAGTGTCAATGAACCACAAGATTCCGGTATCGGAACAACAGTGAAGAGGGGTCCATGATATAGTTAAATAAGAAAGCCGTTCTTCTCTTAGACCCTTAACCGGTTTAAAAGGCCTAGTTACCACCATTGTTATCGGCGCCTCGCGCGGAATTCAGGTACGTAGAGAAAACCTAGATCCTTCATAGCAGGGCATCGCTACCCCCAAAATAAAATAAAGCGAAAGGTTAATGGTATCTAGTACCAATTCATCCAAACCCTTGCCACGGAGGGAAATGCCGTGATTGCCATTACCCAAGGGCAAAGTGAAAGCCGACAGGATCCCAAACACGCAGATAGCCCAAGCCGACCTCACATTGCAGACACCTGTCCCTTGTCAGTATGAGCAACCAGGCCTGAATGAAGACTTGCATGAAGACTTGCATGAGTTCTTTCCAAGATATTAGCCTCTATACAAGCCAGCATGTCAGCCTAGATACTATCATAGATGTATTAGCATTAAGATGCCTACCTCCCACCAGTGATGACGAGTTCCCGCGAATTGCAGAAGAAACAGAGAGGGAAACAATACATACATGCATCGAAGCTGACAGGAGCCCATTGCATTTATATGTACCTACCTGCCTAGCACTTATAGAGCTAGGCAGATATCCATTGTTAATATCAATGAAGAAACTGCATGAGCTTCCTTTCTATGCCATGCCATGCTCATGCCAGTGCCTCGGCATGATTCCACACCTGTTCGCTTTGCTTTATCAGTCGTACTCTTATACCGGATGTCAGCGGGGGCGGGGTGCATTTGGGAGAGAAATATAGCTCAATCAGGGGGGAGTAGGGGGGATAAGCAAGGGTACTAGTAGTACTAATGGGTACTACTACTAGTAGGGGGGGAGGAGGGTGTTACATGTAGGAGTAGCTCCGCATTTGGGTTAGTGGGGGTTACAGTCTGGAGTTCTCAAGCTGAGCAGGGGAAAGAAAATAAGTTATCCTATTCAATTGTTGTTCTCTATCCATGTCGTTGTCGGGACGTTGGAAGCTAAAAACCAAGTCACATGACACTGACCAACAAATTAACTAACCTAATCAGGCTTAATTGAGACAAACGCGAAAACCACACGACCACAACACGCCACAACACGCGTAAAAAAGACGCGCGTTTCCACGCGCGTTTTGCCCGCGTTCCAAAAGCCAAGTTCACTTTTGAATTTTCGTGGCTGCCCCACCCTGGCTGGAGGATGTCGGGATGGGCAGCCCACATGCCCAGGTAACTAATTGAATTCAAGGGGCGCAATTTTATGATCAGATGGAGCTTTATGGTGAAGATAGATAGGTTATGGAAGAGTTCGAGGATCTTAGTTGCAGTGTTATTAAGATGTATTAAACACGTTCTATGGGTTCTCAAAGATGTCATTACTACTCCGTAGACAAGCGGCAAAGGGAAACAAGGGCAAGGGCAAGGGTAGGGACGAGGCATGATGAGATATTGCGAAGATATTGTGGCTAGTTAACTATCTGTTAAAGCGGCAGCGTCCAGCCTTCAGAGCCAACGCCTGTCCTGTCCCAAAATCAACAGGGCCATCATCGCAGGAGGCATACTTTTAGCAAGTTATTTAAGGCGAAAGCGTAGAGCTTCTAGCTTCTTTGCCTGAATTGTATTCCTAAATGATATTTCGTATGAGCAGGTGAGCTCTGTTTGCCGTGTATAAATTGATAGATAGTAGATAGAAGAACGAATGTATCAAATATATCCCATTTGATCAGCGATATCAATGGCACTACTGTTGGTACCTAGATCATATCAATAGGAAATGGGGGGGTAAGGTATATGTATGCTCTGTGGCTGGCCTGAGTTTGCATGTAGGGTTGCTGTTTCCTTTAATCGCAAGAAATGAATACCAGTTATATAGTGCCAAGTTTGCAGAATTTGCACACTCACCAAAAAGGGTGGGCGAAAGTCTAGACATAGCTAGACGGAACGAGTGAGTTAGCCCATACCTCCAGGTAGGTATATCCACTGGCATCCAACGCCATAGAATCAGCCACTGCCGGGTCGGTACCCAACTCGGCTTCATCGTCTGGGATTCCATCTCCGTCCGTGTCAATGGCAGCTGTGCCCCCATCGATCTCTCCGGGTCCGTTCACAGGGGATGCGGTCTCATCGGAGATGAGCGCGCCCTTGGTCCCCCAGGAGTTTACTTCGTTCATTAGGAAAGTGTCGATACTATCACGGACTAGAGAGGCTCCGGCAGCTGTTGGGGAAGAAATGTTAGTCAATCAGGGATAATAAAAGATGGAGGGATAGACATACATGTAGTCACGTATTTCACAGCCTCATGTGCGGTGAGGACGGTCGCCACAGCTGGGTAATCATATTTTGTGTCAGTGAACACCATTCCACCATAGCTGTCGGGGTCAACCTTGAGTGCAAAACCATTCAGGGTTCTGTCCTGGTCAGCGCCATAATAGTTCCCCTCGACGTAGCCATGGAAGCTCTCATTTCCACGCGTAAAGGCAGTAACTGACGTGGAGGGGCCACTGATGAAGTAATTGCCGATGATGTTGGCGACTGGACGTGAATTAGCTCCTTAGATTGCAATATGGGAGAGAGAAAGGGGGAACCAAACAGGATTCACCAGCAGAGTCACCAGCAATGTACCCTCCTCCTCCACCCCAGTTGTACATGATGTTGGAGAAATAGTGGAGGCGTAGCGCTCCTATTTAGTAAGTTAACAGCAAGAGAGATTCTTTATTTGAACGGCAATACTCCGTATGTATTCTCCATATATAGAAAAAGACTGTGCAGATATAATTTTTCCCCGCTGACCCCGGATGATCAGCGTAATCCCTAGTCAAGAAACAAGCCTCAGACCTATCAGGGGAGTTTCCCCACGCCGTTAATTGATCCTGTGGTAGGGATCAGGGCGGGACATATTATATCTTGACACTCTGACGTCGAGGGGGGTTGATTCCAAAGGGATAGCGGAAAGATCCAGCTCGGACCTTGGGGATGACACCGTGCATCGATGACAGCCATGTGAGCTCATGTGAGCTTGTGGTGTCAATTGCTGAACTCGTTCGAGGCAGTAAGTAATTCTCTAGATCTGAGGTATCAAGGACGAAGATGAAGAAGTTCAGCCCGTTGTGGCGGCGATAGGAGAGGTGGAAAATCTGTTCCCCTGCCCGGACGGGTGTCCTTGGCCTTCCCCGAATAAACACCCCTGCGTCCCGGCCGGGATAGTTGACGGACAAAAGATATCAAATGAACTTCCCCTTGACGACCTCTTCTCAGTCTGGACCGCACTGGAGGAACAGTTTGTAGCTTTTCAGGCTTCTGGGAAGAGGAACCGCAGTGATGACAAAGGAGGCTTAACAGCAAGTGATAAGGGGCTAGAAGGACTGTCGGCCACTTTGGGTGTGATGAAGGTCCATGAAGCTCCCTGTTGAACCAAGATATGCCATCTATTATCCTACCTCTTGAGGTCTGAGGATATTCGTCTCTCAAACAAATACAGACCGGCAGATCTGTGCCGCTGACAACCTCAAGTATGGCCCAGTTTAAACCACACTGATGCTTTTAAGAGGTTGGCAGTTGGCAGTTAAGAAAGATTTAAATAACTGGTTGAGATATTCCCTGCTAGTCGCCCCATCGCGCGACCTCAGGGCGGCGATGCTCGCCAACCAGAATGAGACTGGGCATGGACAGGACAGCCGCAGATTTTTGATCGGTAGGTAAGACTATTGTTTTAAAGTTAGGGTAGTTACCCTTTTTGCTTTTTGGACGGTTCGTTGAATAGAATCCCTTTGTTCGTCCCAGTCGGCCGGTCAGGACCCTGCAAGGGGAACTTTTTGGTCAAAGAAACAACGCGCTGATACAGACAATGAGCAGCAGTGATATCAGCTATCTCCTAATAATACCTCTCTCTGACGAGTTTCAAGCGTTACAGTTGTTTCAATTGCCCGCGTGGGGGTGGGTTTTGGTTCTTCGGAGGGCCATCACACGGGCTGGCGATCGTGATACTGCCCGTCAATCGCGAGGGGGCGGGGTCCGAGTGCGATGCGCGATTGGATACTAGTATTAACTGTGGTGGCTGGGCAGGAGGAACCTTGGGGGTGGGTGCTATTGATTGAGGAGTGATGGGGATAGATAGCCACATTGGCAACTAGAGACAGATGGTAGTTAGTTGGGGACTGCTGCTCATGGGATTGTTAGCTGGTTGTAGAGGCATAGAGGAAGGCTGTTCCTGGCGGCAGTGTGCATCTCCATTCTGCAGTTGTGGTGGAATGCTCCCAATTGGCCGCTGCGGCTGTCAACCAGCAGCAGTCCAGCATTCCCGTCTGCAGAGCATCGTGCATCGAGCCGTCGTCTTTCTGCTGCAGGGCGACCGTTTGCCAGCCAGCATGCGACAGGGAAGCAAGGGAAGAGCCGGATAGACTCGCAGACTAGCCTGCCCTGCGCCAAACGGGCTCATTTGTGGGCGAGCGTGGCTAAGGTTTAACTAACCGGGGGCTGTCCTCGCCTGCAGGTTACAGTTCAACTGACCATCAGAATCAGTCAGCTGACTACACTAGGTGAGG
>JANTQD010000277.1:0-21463 GCA_032988205.1 Onygenales sp. PD_40
GCATGCCTTGCCCCCATTAATATTAATTTTTGGTGGGGTGGTGGGAACAGGGGGCGGTGCATACCCATAGTGCAGTCTTGGCAACCCACACCAAAAATTCCGACCCCCAACTTCCACCCCCTCTATCTCCACCAATATTGGTCGTATGAGGATGAGAACTATCGCGTTTTGAAGCTCTCTTTGAGCTCTATAACTTTCGCTTTTACGGCAACCTCCTACGATCAATATTGGTGGAGATCCCGCTGGGTACAAGGAAGTGCGTTGTATGAGCTGTATGGTGTCCCGTAGCTTTGGTGTGTATCTTCACCCAAATCCGCTGGGTACACGTCAGGAATACAGGGTAGTATATTAACTAGGCTTTATAAAATTATTTAGATGAATTTACTTCTATCTACCTTAATAACATTTTTATCTTCACTAATAAATTTTATAAATAGCATTAAAAGTATGTCTGAAAGATCTTTACTCATCTCTATAAATATAGTCTTCTAATTAATATTAATAAGTCTATCTTTAAAGTTTAAGAGACAATCTACCTCAGCTTCATCATAGAGGTAAGAAAGGGAGTTCACATGGACCTCAAGAAGATTATTACTATTCTTAAATGAGAAACTCTTATAATTATAAAAGATATATAAAACTTCTTAGAATTTATAAATTTCTATTAATATTTCATTTAAAATTTTTCTGATATTATCTGATTACTAATTAATCTCACATATAAAGACTAATAGTTCTAGTAGTCTAGAGAAGCAAATAGAATATTTATATATCTTAAGTAGATATTTATCTCTATCTCAATACTTATTACATTTAATTCTGACTATCTAATAGTAGTTGAAATAAACTCTTTTAGTTATATCACAGATAATACTTTCATATAATAAGATGATAAAGGTGTCCTATAATCTTATATATTTATATCTAAGAAACTTAGCTTTACTAAAGCTAACTATAAGATTTATAATAAAAAACTCCTTATTATCATTTAATGTCTAAAAGAATGAGATTCTGAACTCTGCAGTATAAAAAACTTTAAGATTATTATAAATTATAAGAATCTCTAATATTTTACTATAACTTATAAACTCTTTAAATGTCAGATGTGCTGAGCTGAATTTCTTAATTAATTTTATTTTATAATTTATTACTATTTCAGTATAGAAAACTTCATAGCTAATATTCTCTTTCAATATGAATAGAATATATCCTCTGAAGACTCTAATATCTGTTAGGTAAACTACAAATAGAGGTTATTAGACTTATAAATTCTCAAGGACTTTAAAGTAATATTATATAGAGTAATATATACCTCATCTATTACTCTATCAGCTATAATTACTCAAATAAACTCTGTAAATGACTTCTCTAGGTTATCTCTACTCTTACTCTAGAAACTCTAGAATACTACTATTATCTTTAATGAATGCCTTCAGATAATGATTTAGATTATATGAGATAAAGTTTACTACTTTTCATCTAAACTTTAGACTCATATTAATATAACTAAATACTTTATAAATATCAACATCTAATTACACTTTCAGGGAAGACAGTGAGTTCTCAATTTGAAACTATTATACATCTAAATCATATAAGAAACTCATAATTCTCTGATGATTAGCTACTCAGATTATAAAGTACTCTATTAAATTTTATTCTAAGATTTCTATTAGCTTAATATATTTTAGAGTATTTAATAGTTCATTTAGAACTACAACATCTACTAATTCATTATCATCTAGTAGAATTACTATTAAAATCTACTTAAATCTCTTTTAATTTCTAAATGCATCTAACACAACATTACCATCAACTTTACAGTAGACCTTCTTATAAGTAATAGCTGTAAGAATATTCTCATCATTATTAACTACCTCAGTAAGAGTATTATTCTTAAACTCTGTGTGAAGATAAATATATTTATAGTAGCTAAAGTCTTTCTCTAAAGTTTATTTTATTATCTATATAATCTATTCTATATAATTATCTCAAACTGTAAAACCTAGTTTATCAGAGCTATCTAAAGTTAAATCTACTAGCTTTTTAAGATGTTCTAGTATCTCTTAATTATCTATCACTCTAAAACTAATAGTAGTACTAAATGTATGATTCAGACAATCAAGAACTACTTCTAAAAATTCTATTTATATACTTAAAATAACTAAAATGAACTTCTTTTATATGCTAAGCTTATAATTAATAGCTATAATACTATTAGTACTGATGTTAGCTCATTTTTCCTCTTATATAATTATAATTTTAAAGTTCTTAATTTCATTAAATTATCTAAATCTTTCATTTTATTTTATAGTCTAATCTAAATTACAGATACTATCATCTTAAAACTTTAGTAAGCTTGTGAATGAGCTGAATCCTCTATAGTTAGTACTCAGTAAGATTAATAGAATTATATTAATACTCATTAGAATCTCACTAAATACTATAAGATAAATAATAAGATTTAACTAGATCTCTAAAATATTATCATTAATTAGCTGTCTTACATACTTAATTACTAATATATTTAGACTGCAGACAAGTCCAAGTCGAGTCTAATATAGGGGTGTCTGAGCTGAGTTACTTGATATATATATATATATCAAGGTGAGTTACTTGCCTGGCTAGCCCTAGGTGAGTTAAATCCAAGTTATATATATATACATCCAAATTGAGTCAAATCGAGTAATTTTGACTAAAAACTCGAATATTTTCCGGATAATTTGAAAAAAATAGCTCAAAATGGACTTATAATATAATAAAAATAGTGGAAAATCCATTAAAAAGCATTAAAAATCATAGTATTAGTCTATTTTATTAAAATATTAGTAGTTTTATCATCCTAAAAGCTTCAAAAAGGCTTCAATCTATACTTTTATATAGTTTTGAAATTACCCAGATAATACTCAAAATATCCAAGTTTTTATAGGCTTAAAATGAGGAATATCCAAGTTATAAGTAGGCCTATTCAAGGCAAATAAAAACAAGTAATTTCAAGTCTAAGTCAAGTTTTAAACTCATAATTACTAAGCCTTATCTGCACTCTAAATATATTAAATACATTATCATTAAAATCCTGAAAAATCATAACTACTATTTTAATATATCACCTAAAATTTATAATATATTTCATATGAACTTACTCTACAAGATCTTTATTAACCTACTCTTCTCATAGGAGATTACTGACTGGCATCTACCTAGCATCATTAGAGAAGATAATAAGGTAGAGTATGAGATAAAAGCCATTCTTAATTATTACTATTATAAATAAAAATTCTAGTATCTAATGAAGTAGCTCAGCTATAAAGTATCTTTATAAGAATTAATCTTCATCCTGCTGCCTGCAAGACATTATCATACTCATTCATTATAAAGAGTTATACCTACTTAATAAGACTTTACTTGCATTATTCTACATCTAATTTTCTGAACCCTCCTACTCACCCTTTAAAACTAAATAGAAGGAGATAATATAAAGAACTATACTTTTATACTCTATATCTATAACTCATCTAAACTTCATCTGATCTTTAACTACTTAATTAGAGGTCTCTAACCAGGCCTTCATATAAATATTTATCTGCTCTAACCTTGTGTAGTTTTCTTCTATTTATATCATATGATCTTGCAATTCCTTTTCCTTTTTCCTTTCTTTCTCTAGCAATTACAATCTTGATTTTAGTGTCTAGCTTGCATGAATTCCTTTTCCTTTTTCCTTTCTTTCTCTAGCAATTACAATCTTGATTTTAGCGTCTAGCTCGCACGATCCGTTAATCAGAGCGCGCCCATTACATATTGATTGGATCTCAGCCGAAATAAGCAACTGTCTGGCGGAAAATGCTGCCCGGGCAAAAAGGTTTGATAAGGGGATAATGCTGTTTTGTACGCTCCTAGCCATGGGGCTCCTGAGGACAAAATCAATAGTTATTCGGTAGTTTGGGGATTTCGTTGTGGCAGGCCAGAAAATGAAGAAATAACTACCTCTCAACACATACTCGTCAAGTTTACAATGGCTCATATCAGAGCTTGCGTTCAAAACACACTGATATCTCGGAATTGGCATAGTGACCATAATTTTGAATCGGCGTGTACCCTTCTCTTGTATAGAAGCGGATCGCATCAGTCAGAAGTGTTCCCGTTTCCAGCACAAGTTTAGACCATCCACGACTGCGGGCTCGCTCCTCCAGCGCCCTGAGCACGGCCGATGCTATCCCGAACTTCCTGCCTCTAAACTGAGGTAGCACAAACATCCGCTTCACCTCGCCATCACCAGCGGGCGGGGACCCTGTATGCGGATCAATATTCAAGTCCCGTAGGGCTCCGCAGGCCACAGGACATCCATCCATGTAAGCGACGAGAAAGACTATTATATCCGCTTTGGTGGGTGCAGGACCGGCTTCTGGGTCAGAGGTGTCGTTACTGTTGTATCGGGCAGCTATTTCGCTTCGTTGGGCTTGACGGAGCATTATGCCATCAGGATGGTCCCAGCCACGGTCTGAAATATGAATGGCGGCCATGACGGGAACTTTAGGGTAATGGTTATGGACTGACTAGCAGGGCTGCCCCGCGAGAGTTTGCGCCTAGGGGTCAAGAGGACGAGATGAGAGCGCGATTTCGAAGGCGAGAGGAGAGGTCAGATAAAACAGGAGAGGAGAAACGCCTGTGAGGGCTGATGCAACTCGAGGATTATTCGTAGCACACCAGCTAGGATTTAATTTCCTCGGATCTCCCAGGGTTCAAGTCGCACATATCGTCAGCCCGATTGAAAGGGAATTTGAAAAGCGTGGAGGAATATTCTGCCGAGGCCACCACCATCCCTCCGTGGGCGCTAACCTTTCTGCAAATCTTCGACCTCAACGTTGCAAGGATGGAAGTTTGCGTTTCATTGAGCTTGATATCAACCCAGGTTTATTCCCCGTGGTGATCCTGCCCTCACTGGGTTTGAATCCCATAGGACCACTGCCAGCCATCTAACTAACATTGAGATCTAACTAACTAGTTACGTGTTAAGCTCGTTTCGCAAAACATAAATTCAGGGCATTTTGTGTGCAGTCGATTCCAACTAGGAGGAACTCTAAGTTTCTATCTGCTCCTAACTACTACCCTTGGTCTCTGTGGGTCCTTCTCGTCTAAGCAATGCGATAACTTCCTTGTTTCCTCCGTCAGTTGCCGCCGTCAAAGCGCTTCGATATCTTCCTACTCCCTTTGCTTCTCCCTCAACCTCTACCCTGGCCCCATGCTCTAACAGTGCTTGCGCACAAGTGGCCTGCCCTGTCCTTGCTGCTGCAGCCAATGCAGTGCCATATCTTCCTCCAAGCCCATCAGCGTCCGCCCCCTCATCTAGCAAAAACCCCACAATTTCAACATGACCGCCGCGCGCGGCAGCCTGAAGAGGACACCCATATTCCCCGCCAGAAGCATTGACATCAGCGCCATTCTTGACGAGAAGCTTCACTACGTCAATGTGGCCGTAATGAGCGGCGCCCTGGAGCGCCGTGCCGTAGTAGTACGCCCCAGTAAAGCTAATATCAGCGCCAGAAGAAAGAAGGACGGAAACAATATCGGGCAGACCCGCTTCAGCGGCAGCCTGGATCGGTATGCCGTCCGTCCCGTTCTCAGCATTTACGTTGGCGCCTTTTTCGCTGATGAGGCCACGCACAGTTGCCATGTTGCCGTCCTTGACGGCACGTAACAATGCCTCGTCATGCGATATTTCTTCCGCCGATGGCTGCACATTGCGGTCCCGGAGTAGGCGCACAGTGGCCTCGAAACGGTTGTCCATGGCTGCTTGGAGGGCTAATCCTATGCCGGTGAGAGCGGCACCGTGCTCAAGCAAGATATTGACGACCTTTTCATGACCAGCACGAGTTGCGACTTGGAGTGCAGTGCCAAATATCGTATCTCTGTCGATGTCAGCGCCGTGTTTAAGGAGCAGTGAAACCGCTTTATCGTGGCCCCCGCGACAGGCCACATTGAGAGGGTTACAGTATCTTCCACCAGGTTTATTAACTTCCGCTCCCAAATCCAGCAGCATACCGACTGCCTGTGAGACTCCGGAGGCAGCAGCATAGTATATGCGGGGTGCAAGATCCTCGATAACCTTCCCATAGTCCGCCGACTTCCATGCATCCCTATCTGGGTCAGCGACTCGAATCATATTCAAAAAACCATTCCCTGTCTGGCCAAATATTTCAGAGCATAGCCGGTCCAGTTCTGGATTCCAGGATCCAGGATCTATGAGCGCAGCATGGTGGCCCCAATGCCGCGCAGCATATTCGCCGAGAGGATATTCCAAAACCGTGTTTTCGTTATACAATACATTCGCACTTGCATACAAATGATACGACAAACAAGTTTCGGCGATCAACAAATTAGCGCTGGGTCCAGATATGTGGAAACGCTTTGCTGGGCCTTCGGCAATCCGGGGAGAGGTTAAATACTCCTTGACGGAAGCATGAGCGAGTTTGATCTCGTTCTTTCCTTCGAAATGCCATTGCGGGGACGTTACAGTAGCCAAACCAGGCAGATACCGCAAAATTTGAGTTGGATTGAAAAGGCGATCTTCGAAATCGAACGGAGGGATATCGCGCGGGTTGATGACAATTGCTTCGGCGAGCTCTGCCACGGTCAGGGGTCGTACCGAGTAAGCAAGCCATTGGAGGGCCAGAAATGCCTGGTCGCGGTATTCGTCCTCGATGCTATTAAGCATCCGGTCATATGTGGCGTCAAGGGTTTTTGGGAGGCTTCTCAGCGCTTTTTTTATCTTGCTTGCTTGCGAGAGATTTTGGAGCAAGTCGAGTTGGCACGATACCCATCGGAACCTACGTCGGAGAGACTTTGTTAGAGGCGCCAGTTGTTTGGAGGTCTAAATGTACAGTGGATACACACATCCCATCTACTTCTTGCCCCAGTGCTTCTTCGACTTCCTGTTTGATCTTTTTTGGCCAGGTCTTGAATTTAGGGGACATGAGCTGCTTGCTGATATGCAACCGGATATCCTTGTCGTGCATGTCATCCTGTATTGAAACGGGTGTTTCCATTTTCTGTGCGACAATCTCAACCAAAACTTCATCAATGTCAACTTCCCTACGGCTCGTGGCAAGGAGGTGGAGTTCGTCTCGTCCCCAGTCATGAATTTCTCGCAGCAGTTCAAGCAAACCCTCTCTTTCATTGTTCCTCGTCGGACACTCGTCCAAGGCATCAACCATAATATACACATCTTTAAATGGTTCGGAACAAACGGGCAGAACATCCTTCAGATCTTGCCAGGTTGGACTGTGTCCTCCGTCGCGGCATTTCTGATACAGATATTCCAGGGCATGTGGAATATCTGGTCTTTGCTGGCACAGCTGGGTTATCATAGACTTGACCATGCTCGTCGCAGTCTGTTTGCTGGTGTCGTTGAAGTCGAAAAAAAAGTATGCCAACGCCTTGCTTGGATCCGAATAGCATAACGACTCAATTTTATCAATAGCACTGGAGCAAAGAATCGATTTCCCGCAGCCAGCTACATATTGATAGGATGATTGTCAGCATTTCACATCACAGAAGGACATTTTGGTCATATTCTTACGCTTTCCATGCAGCCATAGTACTGAATTTGGAGCAGTCTTCCATTTCTCAAAACCTTTCCCATTGAGAAACCAGTCGCCGGTGCCATGGTCATGCTTTGAACGCGCAGCAACGTAGTTGATCGACGGATCACTAGCCGACAGCCAACTTATAATCGTCTTGCGCCGCGCCTGTGTTTGCGCGTCAGCAAACTCGTGCCTCAATTCAAAAACATTATCGTTCGTCGATAGTCCGATGGCCCTGTCGCAGTAAGTATTGGTTTAGACAATAAATGGGACGCGCAGTGCTCACGTATTCCCCACCGTTAAAGCCAACTCCAATGCTGACTTCTGCCTCTCAATAGCGTCCACCAGCTTTCCAACCTCTTTCTCCCGAAACGGCCACGATAGGCGCCTGAGACTTCCACCTTTGAAAGCAACCCCCAGCTTCTCTTTAAGTGCGGCCAATTCGGCATGGCAGGTGTGCAAGGGGCCACTCGATTTAGTTAATAGGTCAGACAATGCTAATGATGACCCTCCTGGACTTTCCAGAACATCCTGCAGCTGGAACAACACGTCCGATAGACTGGTCATCTCATCAATGACGCGCTGGACGTCTCTCCGGGCATCTTTGACGCCTACATAGAACGACTGGCATGCGGAGCCAATTCTGATCGTAAGCTCGAGAACCTGGAGGATGGCTGCGGCGGCACTGAGAGCCTCCATGGCTCACGATTTGTCTATGCTGACGGATAAATGGACTGAACCCTTTGTGAGCAGGAGCTGATCTGAGCGGGTTCACTGGCCGTGTGGTTGACCTTTGCATAGACGTGGGTTGGCAGTTGCTGGGAATGCAAATTCCTTTGGTCAAAAGGGCGCCTATGGTTGTACGTGGGGTCATTTATAGGTAGGACGTAGGCAACTCGATCAAACGATGGCCATGTCCTGCGATTGTTGACATGTTAATAGCGAATGACCCAGCCGCTGGCGCCAACTGCGCGCTGGGGGAGGGGGAGGGGGAGGGGGAGGCTGGGGCTGGACTGCAAGCTTAACCAGTCGTTGGTGTCAAAAGTCTCGGCTATGACAAAAGGGGGGCAGACCCTCCAATGAGCCTCCGTTGCAAAAGTCCGAATGCTTATGAGCCACTGTACTCCGTATCTCACACTGAACGATGTTCTCAGCGGTTGATGTCTCTGCTCTGTGAAGCGGGGAACGTCGTGGTCGGTGTCACGTGGGTCAATTTCGCAACCTTGAAATGGGGAGGATGCCAATAAGGAGATGCAACACTGCCTTTTTATGCTCTATCTCACGTCCATCTCGTTCCCCGACAATGTCTCTTGTTCTTTCGGAAGCAATAGAATCCGATGCCGGCTATACTGCCGATATTCATCTGGCGGCTTTTGCTTCAAACCCGATGTTCCGCGCCCAATTCCCAACCCCTGCAGTACGCGCGGGACTGCGATCCTCGCTCGTCGAGAAAACCCTTGCCGACCTGAGCGACCCTAAATGCGTCATTCTTGTGGTGCGAGACGGAGACGAAATTATTAGCTTTGCGAAATGGACTCGTCCAATTCCCGAGTCAGAGACGTATCTCGAATCTCCCTGGCGATGGCCGGAAGGGACTATGCTCTCAGTCTTAAATGAATGGAATGCACGGACAGAGTATGCTGTCCAACAAGCCCTTATGAGGATCCCATGCTACCGTAAGGAGAACCGTCGTTTCTCCTATATTTAGCTACGATTAACATCCCCTTCTCCGCTCTATCAACCCCTTGCAGGACCAGCTCTTGCTAATTCTATTCAGGGCTGAGTTTTATTGCGACATCCCCTCAGCATGAACACCGTGGCGCTGCTACGATGTTGATTCGGTGGGCCCTTGAACGCAGCCGAAGTGAGGTTGTCCCCATTGCACTGGAGGGTACCTCTAATGCCGTCCCCTTGTACGAAAAGCTAGGCTTCGAACCCGTAGGGAAGATATCCATGGTGTTAGAAGTCACTGACGACGGTGACTCAGAGCTTTATGAAGAAACATGTTTCGTTTTCCAGCCAGAGGACGCATTTTCGACAATCCTGAGTAGATCTTTAGGGCCTAGGACGTCAACCTAGATGGAATATATCTTTATTGAGTAGCCTCTGGGTTTGCTCGTTATTTCATTATTGGCATCGTTCAAGTAGTTGTTAACCACGAAAGGAAATAGTTTATTCTGTAGTTCTAAAATTCAAGTCTATTAGTATTAAGTAGCTATAAAATAAAATAAAATAGGAAATACATGAAATGTATTCACAAAACCCAGGCGCCATTAATCTATGTAACGCCCTATTCCCCTTTTATCTTCATTTCTCCAGAACCATCATCACCCATTCTCATAATAATAGGAGTGTAGTCTGCACCCATTTGTTTCCGAAAACACATTAAGATAATAAGAAATTTCGCTCAGTGTGATTTCCGTTCCGAGAGACAAAACCACCCTGTGGGTCGTAAAAGAGCAGCAGATCCCTAGTTATTCGATCGAGCGGATTTTTGAGGTCGGAGTGTTGTGCTTATTACTGACTGACGGGTATTCACCCTGTCGATATCATACGGATTCCCTTCATATTCGCTAACCGTGCGTGACAGTCTGGAACCAATCGATGCCGTCCTCGTGCGCTGGGCCATAACCCGTCCTCCCCCCATCCCGCTCCAGTGCAACTCGCTGGACTCGCTGGACCCCCGAGGCGCGGCTTCTTCGGGGGCTGCGACTTCAACTTCAACTTCTTTCGCTTCGCCGGCATGTTGGGAGACATCTTGCAGTCTTTTCATAAACGCGTCGGCCTCGGCAGCAAACTTGCAGCGAGTCCTGATTTGAGCACCGTACTTGTAGAAAATGAAAGGGAATGGGACGCAGGCGAGCGCTAAGAATGCGGGTATTGTGGACGCCCAGTGGATTCCAAGATCCTGGTACATGTATCGAGTAAAAAGCGGGAAGGCGGCACCAAAAAGAGATCGCAAGACAGAGTTTGCAGCGAGGACGGATGCCGCATAGATGGTATAAGAATCAATCAAGTAGTTAATTACTCCTTTGTGATAAATTAGTATTATGATCGTGCTTGACGTTAAGGGTAGGATTTGGGTGCTTACCAAGAAAGACGAGAACCATACCGAGGCCGAAGGGTATGCCGGCAGCGATACTAGCGAGGAAGTGTATCGAAGGGGAGTTTGTCCACGCAAACCAGAAAAGGCCGATAGGGATAGATACACCACCAATCATGCAAACGGGAAGTCGGGCTTCTGGGGGAGCAAACCCGGCATATTTTTCGGCAATCCTTTGGTATCGTTTGTTCGCCACGAGATTGATCACCATTGCAATGAGCATACCGATCAAGACACCGAGGAATGACAGACCACCGACGCCTTCGTTCCATCCGCGGTATTGCTGGTATACGATTGGGAATGCAGCAAAGAGCATATACAAGGTCCCATAAACGATGGCCATATAAGTCGATAGGAGGAAGACGATTGGTTCCCTGAAAAGCAAAATCCAAGGGCGGAGAAGCGAAGTCCAAAAAGCCTCACCAACGGTGACCTTGCCCTGGTCAATGTCCATCTTGCTCCTGTATACCTTTCCGCTAATCTTGGAAAGTCTTTCGGCTCTTTTTCTTAGCAAAACTGGCGCATATGTCTCCGGGAGCACCAGAGATCCCACGATCCATAAAACCCCGGAAAATATAGCCAGAAAACCCTGGACCCATCTCCAGCCTTCGGTCATACCTAAGAACCCGCCGATGATTGGACCCAACACAGGGCCAAGGAATGGAGCGAGGGCGAACAGGCCCATGGCGAAACCACGCTCGGAAGCAGAAAACATGTCGGCGATGATTCCACCGGCATTAGTCAGGGGTGACGATCCAAACGAGCCAGCGAAAAACCGGAAGATGATCAAGCTCTGGATATTTTTGGCGCCAGCGGCACCACCATTGAAGGCAGTCAGCGCGCAGTACGTGCCAACGAAGATGTACTGGCGACCCATAAGTTCACTCATTGGGGCCCAGATCAGCGGGCCAACGGCAAATCCCAACACGAACAACGACACACCGAGGGTGACAACCTCGCTGCTGACCTTAAACTCCTGCATTATCTTCCGGGAACCACCAGTGTATGCGGAGGAAATGAGTGCGACGGCCAGGGAGGCAAAAGCAACGACGAGGGTGATGAACCACTTCTTGGTTTTGGAGAATTGCATGGGATTTCGAGGGTCGTTTGGAAGCCACTGGACCACGAAGGGGTCGTCGTCCGTACCGGACCCTGCGTATGGGTAGCTGACGACTTCATCGGTTACGGCGCCTTGATCAAGGACCTGGCGCCAGTGAGGAATGGTTCTTGGGTGAGCGGACTCGATGGTGTCGGTCTTTTCCCGTTCAGTAGAGGAGTCTGCCATGGCGGCAGTCGGGGGAGGGAAAGTAAAGTGTGCCGCCGTCCGTACTCAGGACAGATGATGTTAGGGGCAAGGAGTCGAAAGAATGATGACGTGCTAGAAGGTTTCTCACGTTCACAGACAGTTGAATAAATAAACGATCGTGGAGCTAGGTAAGAAAAGGGGGGGAAATGATAGAGATGATATGGCACAGGCCAGGGGAATTGAGATAATAAATAAATAGATCAAGGGGGAAAAGGGAAAGCTATCGAATATATTCATTCCATCGAGAATTTTCAATTTTTTTCCGGATACGCTGACGGCGCATCCGTGGAGCGGCAAGGCTTAAATCAGCATGACGGC
Source organism: Onygenales sp. PD_40 (assembly GCA_032988205.1). Taxonomy (NCBI): domain Eukaryota; kingdom Fungi; phylum Ascomycota; class Eurotiomycetes; order Onygenales; species Onygenales sp. PD_40. The sequence goes on from JANTQD010000277.1 coordinate 12,308, forward strand.
GGGTACCCGGCAGCAACCTCGCTGGGTTCCAGAAGCTCGGCGGATGAGAGGTACCCAGGAGGTAGTTAGTCTAGCCAGGATGATTCCATGTTTTCTGGCGGACGGGGCGGATTCATCGGACGGTCGAGATATATTGTCCGGACCCCGAAACCCGGATCGCGAACAATCAAGCTTTTTAGGGCTTCATATTTCTGCATAACCCCATCAAACCGGTGGGCCAGACACACTAATCGGATCTAACCATCGGCACACCCGAGTCAAGTGGGCCGGAGTTCGTTTTATTAATCAGTTGTTATTTTTAAAATGTTTGTGCACGCAGCACAGGATGCGCAGACGACGATACAGCTTCGGGGGCTGCCTTAGCCGGGTGGGAAGAAGAGAACACGAAATGGACATCGCATCGAAATGGAGTTCCCATCGTCAGCTAAAGGGCGCATTCCTGCCAGGAGCGTGCTGTTATCTCTGTTGTGTCGTCAACAAACAAGATATCGAACAAACGCCTCGGCACAGCGACTTGGCGAGTGGCGACAACGGCCAACCAGGAACTCCGGATCTAGTTAACTATCCGAGTACGAATGCGAACACGAAGACGAAGACGATATCAAGGGATCACAATCAGCTAACTTAAAAGAGATAATCAATAGCGGGTCCCGCCGTGCCGCTGACTCCTGAGCGGGCCGAGTGCCTCTTATATTCGGGTCCATCCCCTGAGATATCGTGAAGACATAACAGGACCGAATTCCCATCCCAAAATGTCCTACATATCTGCATTGACACCTCACTAAACCCGACTTTCTCCCCTACGGTTTGATGCAGATACCCATCACTCAAGAAAAAATAACCAGAATCCCGATGTTGTTGCAGCCGCGGGTTATCACATTAGGGGAGTCTCCCTCAGGCCGTCAAGTCTCTGTCCCAGGAGATAAACCGACCAAAATCAGATGTCCGTTCTTTGTTTTGTCGTTCGCCCTTCTCTTTGGGGTGTGGGCTCGGCCTTGGATCGAACGTTCAACACGAGCGATCCTGGCAATAAAAGAGGATGATTGGAGGGCGGATGCCAGCAGTTTCTGGAGCTCACCCTGCTGCATGACTGGCGTAACTTAAGTTAACTAGTTAACCCATCCCTTTTCCCACCTGCGAATGAGCGCGAGTTTGGGAGAAGTTGCCGGATGCAATTGCAAAGCAGTCAACTTGTCCGCGTCCGTCGCGCTCTGTAGACCGTCGTGCACAGGTCTGGTGTCGATGATGGACAACGGCAAACCTCGAACGGCATGCTGGTCAGTCCCAGTGCTATCCATACCCCTTCTGCACCAGATGGCCCGCCTTGGATAAGTTAGCTGACGGGACAGCAAACAGCCTGCCCTGTCGTGTTCGCCATTACAAATGCACGTCATCCCCTGGTCTTGCTTTGAAATAGTTATTCCTTTCAGACACTAATCCCTAGGTCTCTCTCTCTCAGGCGATGGCCAGCTTCCAGAATGCGGCCGCTGTCAACGCTCCGCACGAGCCTGCGTGCGTGCCCACAGCATTCGTTTCCGCCATTCCTCGGGCGATGGAACCGCTGCGGGCGACTTTCCAAACGGCCAAGTCTGGCTAAAACTGCCAAAGAGGGGTGAATATCTCCGTTGGTCGTTACTTAGTAGTACGCTGGTATATCGCCGCTAATATCAATCTTAACCTGCTTCGTTCTGCAGTGGAGTTCGTTGATGAGACAGACGAAGTATGTCAGAGTTCCCAGGATCCCGATGAATGCTCGTCTCCAGACACCAACAAGGCTGCAACTGCAACTTCTTTTGGCTATGTGGTGTCAGATCAACATTCCCCTTGCACGGGAGATTCAACAGGCTCTCGCATATCAGTGAAGAGCATCACGTTGAGCCACTCTGTATCACCCCGAGTATCCAGGGAGCTGCCCGCCCCGACATCCAGGCCATATCCTACACAGATTCTGCCCGCCCAATCCCTTCTTTCGGCAGACAGAAGAGTTTCACTCTCGTCCCCTGGCCATGACCTATCATTTTTCCACAAGCCCAGTGCCTTTATTTTCGATCAACAACAAGCTTATCTGCTAAGGCACTTTATAGACAATGTTGCATGCTTCGTCAGTTGCCCTATTATCCAGCAGGCTCCCAAAGTTATGGATTTTGCGCCGCGTCTTACCAAGTATAGTATCTTCAACTTACACTTTGGATAGTTCGACTTTTGCGACAGCGAGCGGCATTTTGCCAGAGAAGTTCCTCAGCGGGCCAAAACGTGTCGTACCCTTCGAAATGCTGTCCTTGCGCTCTCCGCTCGCCACCTGAGCCGCACGGGGGAATTTGATCCTTTCGTTTCAGACCGGTACTATCAGGAGTGTCTTAAGACGCTGATTCCCTCTCTCAACGATGAAGCAGCGACATCGAACGATGAACTCCTAGCCTCGACTGTCATTCTGCGACTTCTAGAAGAGTTCGACGGTAAACTGACGCTCTCTATCTCGCTACGCATGATGATTCCCAGTCTAACCAAGCTTGCAGTTCCAATCGTCGGATCGGATCCGCAAGGCCACTCCTTTGGGACGTTATCTTTCATCAAAGCGCAGGATGGGCATTCTAAAGCAACCGGACTCCGCCAGGCTGCATTTTGGGCAGGGCTTCGTCAGGATATTTTTCTTTCCCTAACACTTCACCGCTCCCCCGGCATTCAACATTATTCCCACCATTGCAACATCGATCGATCGCTGGCTTCAGCTGATGATTGTACCTGGGCTTGCCGCGCTGTCGTCCACTGTGCAGATGTTCTGCAATTTGCATTTGGCCGTGGTCCACGCTCAGTTGCGGCCCATACTTCGCTAAAGGAGTATAATTTAAACTGGCGCAAGTGCAGGCCGCCCTCGTTTAATCCACTCTTCTCCAACGAATCCGACGCTCGATCGACGGAAACATTCCCTGACATTAGATTACATTCAGACTGGCATGGTAGGTTCATTGAAAGTCAATCATGGCAAAAATACTAATTAACCTCGAATCTAGTCATGGGAGTTCAGTACCTTCTTCTTGCCTACACTTTGCTCTTGGCCCATGATCCTACTCTGCCTCGGGACACCCCCAGGGATAACGATGACAGTCGAGTTGTTGATGTGAGGCTCTTCCGTCCTATAATAAAACGTGAAACGGGGGCTTATTTGCCCGAAATAGGATGAAATAAAGTGCAATGTCCGCAAACTCTGCGGGATTGGCCTATCGAATACTTCAACTCCCGCCGGCATTTTTATGTCATGCATGGGCATATCTTCATGTGAGTTCTTAAAGCTCCATTTCTATGTTTCCAGCTAACCATTGACATCTAGTTAGCCATTGGTTTTTTGAGCCCCGCGAGCAGCAGAACCTCCTGGATGTGCTCGTGAGAACTGAGAAGATGCACGGATGGCCGACAGTCGTTGCTCAAAATCAAGTGAAACAGGCTTGGTCCAGGCCCTAATCGGATATCTTATTTATCCCATCCCAGCAAACGCCTAACTATCGCAGCCCGCTTTGTGGGGGGATTGAGTTCTTCTATGCTTACACCATTGTCTTTCAGATACCCAACCGTTGTTTTATCTACGAGAATAATAACAGTATATTAATTTCAGTTCAACCAGGAGGAGCCAGCTGGCTTATGAAAGGAATGTCTGCAATGCATTACTCTATCGCAACATTTCCCACCCGTTTTAAGTGCGGCTGACACTATAACATTACCCTCATCCCAGCCAAGTTCCCAGCCTACTAATCAGTAACCCCCTACCGCGAGCAAGCCTAAAATTACGTAGACAGCCGACGTGTGGGATTTTCAAGCACTTCGCAATTCCCACTGAGTCGCAAAACCATCCATCATGGCTCAACACTTCGATCATCTCCCTTCCTACCTGCACGAACTGGCGGGGAATCAGCCTGCGTTCTTCACAAGAACCACCCTACTCAGGGGCGCCCGTCAAGATGTCACCGAAAGGGCTATAACATTACTAAGTATATAGAACTCAAAAGCTTTCTATTCGTTCTGGACGAGAAATAGAGCAATGGTGGAAATAAGATCTATATATATATATCTATATAGGCATATATCTGAAGATAATGCTAGGTTCAAAACCTAAAATAAACATGCAACAAAAAAACCAGGCTTCCAGCCGGCCATTACGCAGGCCCCTAATGCATACGACTATCATAATGATATATCTTGGTGTAGACGCGATTGATTCCAGGGAGGACGAATTAATCAAGGTCCTTTGTTAGGTTCAATATACTCGTGGTTTCCATGCTCGTCCCACCAAACGTCAAGAAACTATCGAAGCGAGGAATAGTCCGGTTGAAGGGAAATCGATGGTGGATTCCAGCTGGCCTCGGTAGACAACCCCTCTCAGGGGCATGATACTCTCGAAAAGTGGAAGTCACATAATATTCAAAAAAGGCGTTGGATTGATATCAGGCGAAACGTGACGCACGGAGACTCGACGGCCTCCTTGGACTTCAACGCGAGCGGGCGCAAATGGGGGGGAAACGCTTAGGCATGTATTAACCGAATATTCAAACAAGAAGGTATTTATCTAGGTATTCTTTTAGGGACATTTGCTTACCGTGGTCATGCATCGGTTGGTTTGTAGTTATTATTCGGTGGATTCGGCAGTGTAACCTAAAATTAATGTGATGGGATAAGGCTGTCCAATTCAATTTCCGGATTAACTGCTCCGCAACGTATATCGAGTGAATAAAGGGCGTTCTTGCCATTCCTCGTGTCATCATAGGTTTCATAGGTGTAAGTAAGACCTGTCCATCCTCAGAGCACAAACATCCAACTACTCTCATATATGGATGGGATCGTATTCAGCGAAATTGCTCATACTGAACATCCAGAAGCGGTCCAAGCATGTCAAAGAAGTCTTGGCCTCCAGACCAGCCCAGTTGATTGGGGCCTAGGCCAGCGAAGCTCATCAGAGGGTCTTGGTGGAAGGAATTGTGGTCAAAAGCACCCTGCGGTTGCATTGGTTGATACCCAGATGTTTCCCCTGGGCCCATAGGTATACTCGAGGAGATGTGCATATCGTAATCTAGTCTAGGCGCCATTGTGCGATCGGTGCGGCTTGGGTTAATGGCTGGCACATATGGGTCAGAAGGACCCGTTGCTGTCAGGATATCCGTTCCTAGTCCATCATGAAAATGTTGACGCTGATATGGCAAATTACTGGGGGTAATGTTTCCGCTTTGTGTTGCCTCGTTTCCAATCATGCGTAATACGCGGGTGCGGAGACTCGACGCCAACGCCTGGAGTAGTTCTCCAAAACGATTACTCAAGTGGACATCATCAACGACACATGTGCAAAGTGCCTCTGCGGTACGTTCCACTAGGTCTAGTGAAGCGACCGTTTCATCGTCCTTATCCCCGAGGGCGAAGGCCTAGTTCGGCCAAAGTTAGTTATTTCTGAATCTACCTTGCAACCAGGCTAAACATACCTTCATGCAAAACATAGCCCCTGCAAGGATTCTCGAGTAAGTGCGGATTGGGACATGCTTTAGGTGATCATCTGGGAAAAGATCCTCGACAACTGTCTGTAGAATCGCTCTGGCGGCAGCAACCACTTCCATAAAGTATTCCTTGTTCCCTTCGTGGGAATTAAGCATCGCTGAAACAGACATAGCTGCACCATCGCCAGTACTCCTCTCGCGGTTCTCGATGACAGCCTGAAGAGCTACACTGTTTATATAGACCCGAACGTAGCCATATTCTATGGCCAGAATTGCCCTCATCGGCTTCGACACTACTACACCGTCAGTGATAAGGATAGCAAATATTGCCTATCAGGTTACACGCACGCTTTGCCCTATCGAAATCCATTTGCCACTCCCTTAGTAGTGGATTGAGGATACGGAGGAAGCCTAGATATTCCCCGCTTTTGACGATCTCTCTCGTCTTCTCCCTTGAAGTAAATAAAAGTTCATTGCCCCGCTTCATGAGAGAAGCTACGCCAATCCAGCATCGTATGGTATCTCCATTCTTTGCGCTGGTCTCATGCCCAGTCACAGACACAGACGTCAGATTTTTCCATCCTAGAATAATCAGTTACATCCCCAACCACGATTGCATCAATAAGACTTACCTAACCTTCCAGATGTTTGGGTGAGATAAACCCATAGTAGATGCTGCACACGATAAGCTCGCTGGCTTGAGGACTGGTTATTCCATATATCCCGACGAGACTCTCGGGCCCCTATAGTGGTGTTGTCGTATTCATCAAAAATCCCCAGTTCAACTGCCAGGGCCAGCGCATTTCCCAGCATGGACCAGCACATCCTATCCGACCTCCAGACCGGTTCGAGCCAATCGATCCTAATCCGCCCACCTATCCCTGCCGTGCTTGCTCGGGCGCGTTTCACATCATCTTTAACTATTATACTGTCTCCATCGTCTCCTGCCGGGACGTTGAGTGAGCGGGGATGCCACTCGGATAACAATAGCAATGCTTCGCAAGTCCCCAGTGTACGCAGACTCCCAAAATTCGATCCAGATAGAGCAGATTCGGTAGCCTGTCCAGTTGACGGTTCCGACGCAGTTCCATTATCTGGTATGCCTCCAGTAAACTGTTCCTGTCCGAAGATCATTCGAGAGATCATTCCCTGGAGGTGCTGCCACAATCTTTCATGGATCATATAAGACCGAGACACTGCACCAGGGCCAGAAAGCTTCATATATCGAGACGCAAGCATTAAAATGGTAACAGCAAGAATGGGTTCTTCCTCAAGTAGCGTAGGGTGCATAGACGGATCCTGGAAGGAGGAGGATGAAATTGGGGTAAATGGCGCGAGGTATGCGTGGAAGTAGTCAACAAATTGCATTGCCTCTTCTGCGGTGAAAAGCCCTGTGCGAACAAAACGCAGGTTGGACCATGGCTGAAGACCATCGCCATCACCATCGTCAGCTCCGGTTCCCTGGTTACTTGATGCACCGGAGGGCACCGCTTGCCCATGCAGACCAGCACTTGTTCTGGGATGTGCTGCTCCGTCAGGAGCATTTCCCCTGACTCGTTCGCTATGTCTCCCTGCTTCCCAGAGCAGGTTCAGAGCATCATGGGATGTATAGGCGGCATCCCGAAGAAGGGCAGCAGCGGCCTTGTCGCCGCCAGACGAGCCTGGCTGGTGGCGACTATCATTAGAGGCCATCTGGCGTAGGCTATCTGACGGCCCTTTTTTGCGGTTATCCACGCCGGCAGGAAGCGAGTGAACGCTGTTTGGGCTTGTGCCTGAACCCTCGACAGTTGGAGCGCGTTCCAGGTGTTGGAGGTACGCCTCCTCGCGCCGACTAGCATCATTTGGAGAGGTTATCGGGTTCTTCTTCCTCCCACGGGTGGCGGAGAAATGACAAAACTTGCGTTCGCGGCGACATCTTCCACAGGGGCCCTCGTGGGGAGAATCGACAGAACCCAAGTCACACCGGACTCTTCGTTCGCGGCATGGAATACAAGCCTAAACAAACATAGTTGTTCATCGAGCGGGTCTATTATTGATGGGGGGGGGAGGGCGGTTGGTAGCGGAGCCGCAGCAGAGGCCGGATCTTACCTGATAAGCCCGCTTATGAACGCGAGTTGGCCCTGAGGACATGGCCTGCAGCAAATTCTGGGACAACGCCAAACACACAACGCCAGGGCTGGTTAAAGAGGGGAGACGGTATTAACGTGGTCTAGGACTGCGAGTGGAATGGGCAACGAGAGTACCAGCGCGAGTCGGGGTTATTTACAAGACGGATGACTCCAGCCTGGGGCGCGGGAAGCAAAGGTTGGACGTTGAGCTTGGAAGCTAGTAACTTTTAGCGGCCAGGTCACGGGGGCCAGCAGCCGATAAGCTTGGAAGCATCCATGGATGGCGGCACAGGTCTTGGCATTCCCGGCGGCATCAGGGCAGAGTTCTAAATAATCTTGCCGTAGTATGGTATGGCTATTATATTGTTGCATATGGAGTAGACTCAAAGTCCATTTAAAATCCATCAATTTCAACCCCAACCCCCTTTTCCCCCGCCATCTTCAGCAATTCTCTTCCGATAACAATGTCCATAATACCCATGCCAACGCATTTGAATACCACATTCCCCTCCACTGGTCCCTTTGCCGTATCCTCCGCGCCCGTTGGGAAAGGCAGCTGTCCGAGCTCCAGTAGCTGGTCTTTCTGTACGTTGGCTTTGATCAGCTCTCCAGCCTCCTCAAGGCAAGCTTCGGCAGAATCCACTAGGATCTTGCTTCCCGATAGTAACGTGGTCGAGTCAATCTCTTGCATGTGCGGTTTATACGACCCAATCAGCGAAATAAACCGCGGCTTCTTCGGGTCGCGATCACCGTGATGCAGATATGAGTTTGGAAATAATGGCTGGGTTGAGGGCGTGCAGCAAAAGATTGCATCGGCGGCCGAAACAATACTCGCTAGTTCGGCTTCGAAGTTCGGCGCGGTGCGAGCAATAGAACGAAATGTCGTCCCAGGAAATTGCTTTCGGAGTTCCGCCAAAACGCTTTTCTCCAAGGCTTGCACGGCCTCCTCCCGTCGGTTCACCACAGTGACCCGGGCAATTCCGCCTCTTGCCAACAGTAATGATAGCCGAATATGCCACTCTGCTTGCTTGCCAGCACCAAACACGACAATGCTGGCCTTTTCAGGCAACTTATAATGACATAACGCGACCATCGACGCCAACGCCGTCCTAAAAGCAGTTACTTGCTGGGCGTTTATCAGGCCTTCGAGTTCCCCCACTGGTGAAAAAATATTAATGGCCCCTTTCGCAGAGCCACCACCGCCAGGGAGAGTAACGATTTTGATTCCTGTGGTCGTTTGCGTGTCCGACGCCGGCATAAAAAGAGTAGTATGCTGAGGTTTTGTGGTGATTACCTCCCGAATTGGTTGATGGAAGAGCTTTTCGTCGGCAGGGCTCGAGTTGTCCTTCGACAAAGCGGCCAAGGTCTCCCATAGGGAATAGAGAAGTCGTCTTCCATCCTCGAACGTCAACCCTTTGAGAAGGGGGGAAACATCGTCGTCTCGTAGAACCAGCATTTCGAATATCGGAGTGCTCGATGGTGATGGTAGGGGGGTTATTGGGTCGTCGCAAGCAACAGGTGTGAGAAGCGGTACGGTACGCGCCCCAAGCGCCTGCAGACTGCGAGAGGTCGAT
>JANTQD010000278.1:0-21395 GCA_032988205.1 Onygenales sp. PD_40
TCACCTAGTGTAGTCAGCTGACTGATTCTGATGGTCAGTTGAACTGTAACCTGGAGGCCAGCCGGCCCCCAGGTCTAAGTATTTCTACATACCCCGTTAGAAATTGACATGGTATGGCACCTTCTACATGATTTGATAGGTGGCTAATCGCTAGTCCCCTAGTACTAGTAACTAGTCTGTAGGATGCCAAAGTAGAATATCATAATGGGAATCTGCCAGCTTGGGTTCTGACTCAATGAATTCCAGTTTAGGCTCTTTCTACGAGAGAAAATCGTATGTAGATTTCATGAGGAATGAGATGATTGATTTTTCTCTATGGTGGGCGTTTGCCCACTACTTATATGACTTGGAACTAAGATCATCTGAGATTGGGAAAGTGGAAAAAGCCACATAATTACAGAGAGAAAACACCTCCACAAACAAAAACTATCCAATTTTCCACAGAACAAAGAAGTGAAGAAAAATCAATAAACGAATGTAACCACGGAAGTTGAGCGCGGTGGATCAAAAATGACGGCGTTGAGGCCGTTTATATCGGGTAATTCTCACTTCTCCGAATAAGAGTGTGACTCAAAACTCGTCCTTGGTGGGTAGTTAGCACGCATGTTAAGCAGAAGCTATCCCGACGAGGGACCCAACTGGGCTCATAACTGTCAAACACAACTACGGATAGACCAAAAAGGATCAATCCTTTAAATACTAGTAACGCTTTAGCCCAGGAAAACAGGCAGAACCATTTCAATGTTTTCAAGAATCTTTTGGCCCATATAAAGTCGAAGTCAGTCAACATACATAACTTACCTGCCACGAACGCGCTTTTGGCGAGAACTTCCCCCTTATGCCCCTCTTGGTGTTCCGCATCATTTGCCCAGAGAAGCCTTCTTTATGGAGAACAATTCCCACCAGGGAATTACGGACCTGGTGCTGAGGACGATCCATCGCATAACAAACCCGCCCCGCTGCTTATTCCTCGAGATGCTCCCGTTGGAGCTGAGAATTATGATATATCAGGCCATTTTCGGTCGGGAAAAGGAATTCAAAATTTACGACATCCACAGACTGCCCATGTCGAAAGCAATCATGGGGCCTTGGACTGGCGCAAACAAGGACGGTGTTACTTACGATGAGAGAATTAGTCTCATGTTTACTTGTCGGCAAATGTATGTGCCATCTTCTCCTGCGAACACACTGCTCCATCACAAGAAGCGGCCCCCATGATACCCTAATCCTAATTAAATAACCTTCTTGGGAAAAAAAGCTTCATGGAATCGTCCCCCATCTTCTACAAATCCACCACTTTCACCTGTAAACCACACCAGTTCTCCCGCATAAAAGAAATCACGCCCACCATCCGCCTGTCTCTCATCCGGCGCCTACAAATAGGTCCTCTATGCCAGGCTGAACCGTGTGGGCCGGGGTTCGACTTTAGCCCTTATAATATTCCCCACTGGTTCTATGATAAAGCGATCGACGCCATGGGACGAATGACCTTACTCCGTGATTTGCAGATAGTTGTCTGCTGGGGGGGTCACCACCGATATGGGGGGGTTCATGTACGTACGTGTTTCTACCACATCCGTGAGTTCGCGTCAGCGATTAGAGGATTAGACTGGATGGATGGACATTTGGTCTTTCCGAGATATATGGGGCCAGTGCTTGAGGGCGTTCTGGGGGTGGAGAGGGACAAGATTTTTGAACCGGAGATTTTGTCTGCGCCCACTCCTATATCTCTTCAGTCTGATGAGGGTGTGGATATGGCGTGCATGAAGGCGGAGAAGTTGTTGGCCGTTAGACTGAGAGATATGACGGGGGTAGAGGGGAGAGAGCGCGGTGGTTCTGTTGCAGATAGTGAGGACTCGGCTCGGGAATTGTTAGAACACTATGGGGTAACACCCCCTCCGTGATAATATTTATGTGTCCCGAACGAGAAACAATACTACCAGCTAGTTATTCCAACAACCATAATTTATGAGGAGGGGAGGATGGTACTGGGTTTCATGGTTGTGGTTTTGGGGCCGGCCATGAACTGTGCCGGGGAAAGGAACCGCAGTGAATAAACTCGGGCAGGGGTTGGGATGTGATATGAGACTAGGATAAGCTTAATTAATGAATTGAGCAATAGTGACAGGAAAAAGGAAAAATTCCACCTCTATGGACTGTGCTGGCTCCCTTTTTAGAACCCCTCCCCCCACGTTTCTCTCCAAACCGCCATTTATTGCTTGAAATCACTCCAATACAGCTAACAGAGTAGTCTCACCAGACTATTCCAAAAACGTGAGAATCAAATCAAGCAACAAATCCTTCCAAATTGAAAGTAAATTCCATCTCCTTGCAATGAACACGATACTGCTCGAACGTAGTAGGCCCGCAAGCCCCCGTTCCGACTCCAGCAGCCTCCGCGTCCAACCTCAATCTCACAATTTTCGGGTCAGCGACTAGGTCTCTTGGGTGGTTTGCCTCTTCAAGTGCTTCGGGACTGTATCTGCTCAGAGCCCATTGAAAGGAGGAGGGATCCGTTTTGGTACCTTGTCGAGTGGCCTTTATTCCCCAAGTCCCCCTTGCATCATTGACCTTTAGATACCTAGTATCAGTCCGATTTCCGTTCTCCTGAGGCACCTCGTATGGGGTGTGTAGTTGCTCTGCGGTAGCCTTGTAGATGCCAAATTTCTGAGACAGCTTCTTGTCCGCATAGGATTCCCCGGGGCCCCTGCCGAACCATGTCGCGTTTTCTAGCGCTTTTGGCAGGCTCAGGTCTAAACCGATACGGGGGAGGGCTTTGGGAAACGGGCCCTGCGGCTTAAGCTTGGCTGTTATGGAAATTCTACCGTCGCTGGAGATTACATAGGTCATGGATGCTTCGTAACCCCAGCATAGGATGGCAGGTGAGAGCCAGGACTTGGTTATGACTTGGACGTCACCGCTTGGTAGCTGGGAAATCTCTAATCCGCGGAGTTGGGATGTCATTGCCTCAAGACCGTAGCGTTTCCACTGCTTAGAGTCCCATGGAAGGTCATTGTCTGTTGGTGGACGCCAGAAGCCGATGGAAATCCCAGCACCAATGCCTGCGTTTGGCTCTAGCAGCGGATGGCCGTTCGAATTCCAGTGGGTCAGGTGGCCAGTTGTCCGCGAGAAGGACAAGCTGAAATCGCGGCCATGGATAGCGTGAATTGGTTTGGTACTGTCGATTCGAAGAAATCCAGGGGCAGCCAAACTTGGGGTTTCCGGGATGGGTGTCGATGAGAGGCGATGCTGGAACCAAGCAACTTCGTAGCCACTTTCCTCCCATTGTGTTGCAAGTTTGGACCGGAAGGCGACTGTAAGCCAGATTTCACCGTGGGTATTATTTGCAGCATTGACTGTTGGTAGCTTGAGGGTTTTCTGCTCAGAAGGGAGAATAACCGGGATATCCAAAACGCCAGTAGCGATGAGATGTTGGGATCTGTAACAATCAAGGTTAACGATAGGAAAATCAGAAGAAAATAGCGTAGAATATTGCGCTTACCCGTCAGAAAATGCCTCGATTTTGAAGGTCGCCTCGAGGTGATCTAAAGAGATGAAATCGTATCCGTTTTTCACCACAAATTGATCGCCGTCAATGGATACTTGGACGGGCTCATAGGCTTTACGTAGCTCAGTGAGGCCAGGGGTAGGAGTATGGTCACTGAAACACAGGCCATCCATGACGAAGTTACCATCGTTGGGCGTGTCATTAAAATCACCGCCATAAGCATAAAATGGCTTTCCATCCTTGCCTTCAAGGCTAGGATCAACCCAAATTCCGTGATTCGCCCACTCCCAAATGTAGCCCCCTTGTAGCCTTCGATATTTCCTAAATGCCGCCATGTATTCTACTAAGCCGCCGGGTGCATTTCCCATGGCATGTCCGTATTCACACAGTACTATGGGCTTGGCGAATGTGTCTCCCTCCGCCATGGCTAAGCGAGTAATTCGATCGACCGACGGGTACATATAAGAAAACATGTCGGCTGACAGTGCTTCTGCATCACCTTCGTAATGGACAGGCCTTCCTGGATCGATGGATTTGGCATATTCATACATAGCCTTGTGATTTTTGCCGTAAAATGCCTCGTTCCCTAGTGACCATATAATGACACTGGGATGGTTTTTGTCGCGTTGAACAAGCTGCTCCATGCGGTCCACGTAGGCATCCTTCCACTCTTCATTGTCAGATGTGAAAGTCGCCGCCTGTCCAAAAGTGAGTTTCTTGCGTTGTTCATACTCCATAGACTCGGGAATGTCAAGTGGGCGCGCAACTGCATCATAAAAACCGTGGCATTCAAGATCTGCCTCGTCCATGACCCATAGCCCCAATTCATCGCACAGTTCATAGAGCCGCGGATCAGAAGGATAGTGCGAGCAGCGAAGAGCATTGATATTGTGCTGTTTCATTAGTAGTAAATCTTGGCGTATATACCAGAGAGGAACAGCGCGACCAAAAAGTGGATGATGGTCATGTCGGTTCACACCGCATAGAAGAATGGGTGTGCCATTCACTGTTATATTGCCATTATTTATCTCAACGCTTCGGAAACCAACTTTATGTTTGATGGTTTGGATAGACTGGGACGGATTCGCTGCGGTGGTGAGACCAATTTCGAGCTCGTATAAATAGGGCGTCTCCGCGGTCCATTTATTTGGGTTGCTGACCGGAAACTGGAGGGTGGCTTCCTGTGTATCCCCCTCCACAGCGTTTTGCTCAGAGTGTACAATCGTATCTCCGTCAAATAATTTAGCGTGAACGATACATGGTACTTGTAAGCTTAAATCCAAAGAGAGTCGCAATTTGGCATCCTTGTAGCTGCTATCAAGTTCCGTCTTGATAAAGAAGTCCTCGATCCTGCCGGCCGATGGGAACCCTAAAAGGTAAACGTCTCTAAAGATACCTTGACAACAAATAGTTAGCTACTTGACACACAGCCCAGGGTCACAGAACAATTACCTGATAGCCACCACTGGTCCTGGTCCTCAATATAAGATCCATCGGACCATTTATAGACTCTAACGAATATTTCATTAGAGGAATCCCGCCTAACCACATTCGAAATATCAAATTCAGCAGGATTTCGGCTGCCCTGAGCGTATCCGACGGCAATCCCGTTCACCCATAAGTGATATGCACTGTCCACACCCTCGAATCTGAGCCGTAATTGGGACGAAGAATCCCACGAAGGCGGAACATAAAAAGTCCGGCGATATGTGCCGGTCGGATTCTGCGTGGGGACATGCGGCGGGCAAACGGGAAATGGATAAATCACATTCGTGTAATGCGGTTTTCCATAGCCCTGAAGCTGCCAGTGACCAGGAACCTCGATTGATGACCAACGGGTTGTCTGGTCATCGCTATTCTTGGCGTCCAACTCGGTTGGCTCAGGCGCAATGAGAGGGCTTGATGTGTAACAAAAGTCCCAGTTCCCGCTGAGAAGAACTGACTGCTCTGGGATAAAATATGAACGAGCCTTCAGGCGGTTCCGGGAGAAGACCTTGGGGTTTTCATAGTCGGGCAAGGGATTCACTTCGTCGTTTACTGGCACAGGACCCATGCTTGTATCCGAGGAAATAAACCGCCAAATTATCAATGGAGCGGTACGAAAGAATAGTGTCGAACGATTTTTCTAGGAATCGCAGACTAGAACTTGGACAAGTTGAACTTGAAGTTCCAGACATGTGGGAAGTTCCTTCGAACAACTCCATGGTTATTTGGTACTTTTTATGGTCTTTTAATTGTAGCATTGCTCTGCGTTGTCATCTGCGGTGTTTTCTGCGCCATGCACTTTTTGCTGCGAATGATGACGCACGACGTCAATTCTAGAGCTGGTGGTTGCAATTTGATGCGGGGAGAGGTTCGTTCGGGATTGTTACCCCGAGCAGACTCGGCAACGCTAGCCTAACATGGCTAGGCTTGGTGCTGATCCCGGTTAAATTTTTCGGGGGTTTCGGGAGCGGGGATATCGGGATCCCCCGACTTCCCTGCATGCAATATGTGACCCCGGAGCAGTAACATGCGATTGGCTGAGGACTCATGGCTGGTCGCTGGGGTGGTGCGGCGCTGTCAATGCTTTCAGTTTCTCCACTCTGGGGTGCATCCATTTTGCGCTAAGAAGCTTCCCCCGCTGGATTTATTAGTGCCAGCAGCAAGGACAAGGGAAGGGAAACGGAGCTGTGTTTGGCAATTCCACTTGCTATTAAAGTAAACTCATGTCTCCGCAATCCAGGATGTTGTTTGTTAAGCTGCAGAGTCTCTTGCCCGCCCCACGCAGCTTGAGAACCTTCCAATCTCCCCACAATCATGGCAGGAGCTTCAAACACAGAGAAGACCATCCACACAGAACATTCCGAGAAAGCCCTGGACAATGACGGTGTCGGTCTCAATGATGCCGTCCAGCTCGCTACGGACGTTGCAGCGGTAAAACCAAGTCCATGGACTTTGGGCATGTTTCGGCTGTATGGCTGTCTGATGGTGGCCTATCTATGTGGTTGTTTGAACGGTTACGATGGCTCTGTTATGGGAGGACTGAACGTGATGACAACCTACCAGAAGTATTTTAACATGTAGGTTTTCTTCTCATTCCTCGTTTCCTGTTCCCCATGTTCCCATTTTGGTATTTGGCTGTTCTCTAATGGCCAGCACGGCATTAGGAAATCTGCTGGTTCCTCTACCGGACTTGTATTTGCGATGTATAATATAGGATCTTTGGCAGCCGTCTTCTTCACTGGCCCAGTAAACGATCGATTTGGCAGACGCGTAGGCATGTTTGTGGGTGCCGCCATAATTATCATCGGCACATGTATACAGGCCCCGTCAACCAATCGTGATATGTTTCTGGCTGGAAGGTTCGTTTTGGGGTTTGGAGTCAGCTTTTGCTGCGTCTCTGCGCCGTGTTACGTATCTGAAATGGCGCATCCAACTTGGCGTGGAACATTGACTGGTCTTTATAACTGCACATGGTAAGCTCCTTGCCAAAATTCCTTATCTGTTCGTTCGGTGACTTATGATTTATTCCAGGTATATCGGGTCCATTGTTGCTAGCTGGGTGATTTACGGATGCGCCACTATCGAGTCCGATGTTGGCTTCCGGATTCCGATTTGGTGCCAGCTCCTAACCTCCGTAATCGTCGCCGGCGGAGTTTGGTTTCTCCCTGAATCCCCTCGTTGGCTGATTGCCCAAGACCGTACGGATGATGCTATAAATGTCCTTGCTAGGTATCATGGTGAAGGCGACAGGAACCATCCAATTGTCGTTCTACAATTGAAGGAAATGCAGTCACAAATTGCCATAGATGCTTCAGATAAGAAGTGGTGGGATTATCGAGAGCTTTACAACTCACATTCCGCCAAACATCGGCTCATTTGCGTTATCGGCATGGCCTGCTTTGGTCAGCTCTCTGGAAACAGCCTTACCTCTTACTACCTTCCTGTCATGCTCGAGAATGCCGGTATTACCTCAGAAAAAACAAAGCTGATGTTGAACGGCATCAACCCAGCGATCTGCTTCGTTGCATCCATAACTGGGGCCCGGTTGACTGATAAAATCGGTCGCCGTCCACTCCTAATCTACTCGCTGATATTCTGCTCGGCATGCTTTGCCATCCTCACTGGAACCTCCAAATTAGCAACTGATGACGCGTCAAACAAGGCAGCTGCGAATACCACCATCGCATTCATCTACATCTTCGGGGCCGTTTTCTCATTCGGGTGGACTCCCCTGCAAAGTATGTACATTGCCGAGACTTTGACCACGACTACTCGAGCCAAGGGGACGGCAGTGGGCAACTTCATGTCGTCGGTTAGCAGCATCATTATCCAGTACTCTTCTGGTCCTGCCTTCGAGGATATAAAGTACTATTTCTACCTCTTCTTTGTGTTTTGGGATATTTTCGAGGTGGTCGTGATGTGGTTTTATTTCCCAGAAACCAAAGAGAGGACACTGGAAGAGTTGGCTGAGGTCTTCGAAGCGCCCAATCCCGTCAAGCGAAGTTTGGTACGCAGGGACGAGAGTACAGTTCTCAATACATTGAAGGTGGAGGATGCGCATGATAGGGATATTGAAAAGGAGCTTATGAACTGATTGTTTCGCCATCAGGTCGCATTCTAGCTGTGGAGCACTGGAGAATGTTTGAGCGCCGAAATGCTATCCAACAAAAATTTTTCAGCTTCCAATGTCACTCATTGTTGCCTATCCCCACGTATTTGTGATATTTGTGCCATGTGTGCTCACTTCCGTGCATCTTTCTGTACCTAATTATAGCGCTTCGACAAGAACCGCCGCAAAACAAGAGCAAGGTCATTTGCGCCGAGAACCCGAAAATAAGGTGACAGGATATGTCGGCTGTGGCTATGTTATTTGGAAGCCGCAATGCCCTTATCGGCTCTTGTGTAGCAACTTTGGAATGGACCCTTGGAAGCGGAGTGTATCGACGAACGTCATTTTTAACCTCAGGACAAATCTGATGTAACTCCCCAAACGCACTCCGGAAATGGACTGTCTATCCCGCAGCCCAGTTTATCACATAATTCGTCCCCCGCTGAGGCTGACCTTTGTGCGACATTGTTAGCAGGCCAATGGATTATGGAGGTTAACGCAGGTTGACTATACAAAGTCTCGCCCCTAACCGTCCCTCCCCAGATCTGCACAATTCCGTTCGGAGAACCAATGACAACCAGATACTCTTCACATTGGTAATAAAATGCAGCCTCCCTGGACCAATTGACAGTTGCTCGTCCCCAGCGATATCTACGGTTGACATGATTAACTTCCTGGACGGGATCGACTTGCAAATCACTCTGATTCAACCCTATGCAGGGGCCGATTTTGTCACAAGTCATTTATTCTTGGTGTGAGGCAAACTTCGAGTGTGTTCCGGCAGAATACACGATTTTCTCTCATGACTGCTCATTTTGCTCTAGGAGTTTCGAAATCATTGCATAACCTCCTTTCTTGTTGTGTTTTCCATGTTCAACACGCAATGTTCTGTTTTGAGGCCTATATCTTTGCTTGGCCATCAGAGTGATATCCGTAGTCGCTCAATGTTCTCAGAGACTCAATCTTTGAAGCCCTCCGTGGGCCACTTGATGCAATCCCGCAAATAAAGGTATCCAAGTTTAGGTGACTAGTACCAGTAGTGATCGGCTCCCAAGAAAGTTGATTGGAATAATAATTTCGTCTCGGTGTCGGCAATGCTCTTGACCGCTAACCATGGACGAGGTTGGATGTAGCAAAGGGAGACGTCGACAAGTGTAGTACTACTTAGTAGTACTACTAGGAGTCAATAGAATCTAGAATAAACGAGTCGTGATGGTTTCACAATCCAAATCAAGCTTAAAAGGTTAATATGAGCCAATATAACGTCCGTTCCCATAAAGCCTAGAGTAGTCCTAGGGAATAGTCAATCTTGAACCATCATCCAGGTCGGGTTCTCGGAGGATTGGAGGACCGTTTCGGGCCAAAGATAATTCTCATTCTAACTACGGCTGGCCCGACGAACCAAATGTGCCGTTTTAGGGCTTGATCTCGTGGACTAATTAGGCTAGCTCGGCCCTAACTCCGCATCTCCCCTGGATTTGCGGAGGTTCGCCTCGATCTTGCGGAGTCCATTTTTAAGATACGCGGCCCAATTCCTCTTCAACATTTCGCTGTCCACACTTGGCTCACTGATCGGCCTATCCACATACGCTCTCATGTCGCCTCGATAAAAGCCCACGGACACTATGAGTCCAAGTTACAAACATGTCTCACTCACCAACAACCACAGAGGGTCGTAAACGGAAGAGGACATCGCTCGCTGTAATGACCACCCTTCCAAGGTTTTCCTAGTTCATTGATGAGCTAAGGCTAATTTTATATTGGATCAGTGCGACATTTGCCGGCATCGAAAAGTCCGGTTAGTAAGCTCTTCCAAGGTCTGTTCTGTCAAATATTGACGAAGTCGGTTAGATGTGATGGACGTGACCCATGTACAACATGCAAGTTCTCTGGGGAGAATTGCACCTACGGTACTGAGGCTCTTGCGTAAGGCGTCACGATTAGTTTGCTCTATGAGGAATTCTTAAAGCTCTGATACGCCCCTCAGCAAGTCCAAATCCGACATTATCCTCGATGTCGCATTGCGCTCAGAAAGACTCCTGCGGGAAGTGTCCAGCCAATTAGTAAGATTGTCTCCCCTATTCCTCTATTTAGAAAAGGGCTAGCTACTAAACTCATGTGCTAGGCGTACGTCGAAGGGATTGTTTCGAGGAGTAATCCGTCAGCTACAGACGTGGACTCGTCTCCGCTAGCAACGATCTCCTCAACCACGACGGATAACAATCGGGGACAGATAGTCCCGACACTTAACATCTCAAATGCGATACTTTCTCCATTCCATGCATCAACGACAGAGTCAATCTTGGCATGGCCACATTTCGATAACTTCCAATCGCTCAGGGAAGGCCATCATTTTTCCGTATTTCATTTGGAGAATAGCCGGCAGCCTTTGCCTATTAGATCAAGCATAATGCAACCATATACCAGCCGACACGACATTGAGAATCTGGCGCAAAGCTTTGAATCCAATATCAATTTCTGGTATCCAACTATGACCCAAAATAAGATTAGACAGCTACAGCAAAGAATTGTTGCTGGCAATCTGGATGACACTGTTCAATCGTGTTTGGCGCTCCTTGTAATGGCTTTAGGGGCCGCAAGTGATAGGATTTCGTTCCATGTGGCGACAAGGGAACCCAGTTTACACGAGACAGAACATCAGAGCCAGCAGAAAATATTAAGTGAACTTTATTTCGATAGCGCCCTGAAGAAGATATTTATGGCGCAAGTCGAATGCACAATCGATGCCGTACATTGTCTTTTTCTGGCAGGGTTAGTCCTCCCTACTTTCATGCGCGATACAAACGAAATATTCGCATTGACTAACTTAAATTTATTAAAAAGACTCTTCTTCGCATACTTGCAGCGTCCGATACAAGCCTGGTCATTTATCAGTGCCGCGACCACAAAATGCCGTCTCCTTACATTGTCCCCAAATCCCAACACGTCCCATGAAGATGAGGAGTGTCTCCGGCGCTTATTCTGGTCCTGTTATATTCTTGAAAGGTTGCTTTGATCCTCCTTACTTGCGTATATCGGTAAAAGTTAACTTTATACCAGCGACTACCTCGCGGAAATTGCCGCACTCCCACAGTCCGGGATTGCGGATATCGAGTCCTCCGTCTCCCTTCCAGGCGAGTACCATACGCACGCCTCCCAAGTTGACGAGGAAAAAGCCTCGCTCTACTTCCTCGCTTGTATATCAATCCGCCGGCTTCTCAATCGCGTACACAACTTATTATATGCCAAGGATACCGGTGCCAGTTTTGATGAGGCCCAATTCCCATCCGTGGTCTCTGAACTAGACCACCAACTCGAACAATGGCGCGATTTTCTCCCGCCAGATTTCCAGTTCCAAGTTAACTCCCAGCCGGCGAGTAGTCAGGAGGGAGCGTTTCTGAGGCAGAGATATCTAACGTGTAAAAGCGTTATATATCGGCCTTATTTGACAAGAGCTCTGTCAAGCGGCGACGACCCAAACGCCAGGCTGCCCGATGACGTATATGAACATGGTAAATGCTGCTTGGATGCCTGTTGGCTACACGCGTTGAATCTGGGGAGTTTTGCCCATACAATTATGATCGATACATGGATTTGCTCTTTGTCGTATGTTCTTACCTCTGCTGGGTGACTCATACCTCTTCGGGAAAATCGCTAACATAAACCTCTCTTCCAAACCAGGATGGCATCCGCGATGCTAATTATTCTCGCCGCCTCGCAAACTGCCGCGGTGCAGGCATATATTACCCCCGACGTAACGGCCCTAGGCCCTCATCTCGAGCGCCTCTTGCGCCAGTGGATCCATATACCAGCCCATGGTGACGTTTCACCGAGCGTTGAGAGGAGTATCGGGCTGATCAGCAAGGTCGATCAGGCGCTAAGAGAGATATTAAGAAAATGAAAACGTGGTGGTATCAGGTTATTTCTAATAGGGACATACGGAAAGCAAATGCTGGATGTACAGCATTTGGATGAGTTGTGTTTGTTAACTGCCAGGTGTTTTATTTATTTTAGGTTTCTATCTGCACGTATTTAAGTTCCACGGCTAGATCGTGCATAACTTGTCAGACATAGAGTCACACACTCTTGCATTACGTACAGTATACATCCATCGCCCTATACGCCAAAGAACCGCGCTGGACCACAGAAATTTCCGGCCACGAGGCTCATGTGGCGTAGAACCACAGACTACCACCCATATTAAAATCCCATGGCGCCGCTTATAGGCGCCTAGCTTCTCCGATTAATATTTAACAATAAATTAAAGCCAAATAAAACCAAAATTATTACCCTCCTCGGGTATCAACCTTCATTCAACTCCATGCAACTCTAAGGGCCTGTTCAGTGCAAGGCCATTTTTCGTTGTTTTCTGTTCTCAGAGAACAGAAAACGCGCGCTAGGGCTCAAAAGAATGATTTTGCCCCACTATTAATGATGAAAATGGATGAGTGTTCAGTAAGAAAATAGTTATTAGTAATTTATTTTAGAGAAGAACAAGAAAGAACACTCTTAAGGTTTAGTAGGGTAGAAAGTGGAGAATTTTTACCTATATAGGAAAGGTTAGTGGAAAAATTCAATAACCACAAATAACAGTCTCTTTGGACAGTTTTTTCCTGCTCACCAAAGAAATTCTCCACTTCTCAAGCACTAATGAAGCACTAGACAAGCACTAAATGGGGTATGTATGAGATTACACTCCACTCTGGAGGAAAAAACCGTTATTTGCACTGAACAGGCCCTAATGCATCATACTCTGTGGGTCCCCGCGTGGGACACCTTTAACTAAATTAAGCTTATTCTTAGCGTCGGAACTAGCCAATCCACACCTATCCACAGCAGCTTAGTGTGGTGGGTCCGAAAAATAAGCTTTTAGTGTTCCATGCCTCCCGAACGACAGGTTTGAATGCGATTGGTTAATAATTGGAGGGGGAAACCGAGGCATCTCCCAGATCGAAATACTGGTCACACCCTTCGGACCCCAAGATGAGTCGACGGCGCTTGGTGGAGCCGTAAACCTCTCGCCCCAGCGCACAGCCATATTTAGATCATATCGGTGTCTTGAAAATTCCGGGGGGGGGGATTTGGACTGGAGCTTAATGAAGCGTTTTCATTAGATTCCGAGAAGAAGTTTGATGGCCTTGAGTTTATAGATAACGAAGCGAACGAGAGTCGTGGATACAGGAAGAGAATGACCCTATGGACTGGTCTTCTGTTACATTTTACAGAAGGAAACAGTGGAGGGAGCAATGAATGTGGAAGACCATCTATGAGAGGAAACTGGGGGAGGTTGACAGAAGTTCGCCTATCATTTGAGGCCAGGACGAAAGACATGGCTGACTTACTGTTGGTAGGTAATGTGTAGTTCATTTACACATAAAGATGAAACTGGTTGACCCTGAGTGCATCCCGCCTACTACGATGTCTCTGGTGGCCAAGGATGGGCTAAGGTGAATGAAAGACCTTTATGTTTGGAAAGTCTCAATTTGATGCTATCAACCAAATTGTTTCAGGTTTGGGGGATCAGTTTTTGTACCTGATACGATATATTTATTAAAGAATGTGGGAGGTGGCGCGCCAATGAATGATATTTTGGAAGACGCCATGCATGCTGTACGACCATTTTCACCCCTTCACCCCTTCACTTTCGCCTGTCTCATTTATGCCAGCTCCGTTGGTGATACATAAAGACCCACTCACGGAAACGGAATTGAGTTTGCCCCATAGGACTCCCTTCTGTCCCGTATTGTTGGTGAGCATAAAGATATGCCACTGGTACTCGTTTCATGTAAACCAAGAGCTCGTCCGGAAATGGACGGTAGAGACGCACCCAAGGATTCCCTCCAGATAAAGGGGTGCGAAATTCGGGTAATTAGGCCTCAAAGACAAAAAAAATATCCGTAGTTAGTTGGATTTGCTGGTCAAAGGAGACTCGGAACCAGCCCTACAAGTACGATGCTGAAAAGGTTGACACGAAAAGGGATAGAAATGTAAACTCCGATCTCTTTAATAGACAATAGATTAGTGTTACAGTCCCATAGAAATTGTTAAAGAAAATCACATGGAAGTGCTTTATCTGGGCTTCTCAAACAGCTGCACGAGTAATTTTTTTGTTGATATCGTCACTGCCACAGAGGAGTAAGTGGCAGAAAAGGCACGTTGTTTGTATGGGACATGGGAATGTTAAACCTTTGACGCAGAAACTATAAGTTTAATCACGGTTACGAGTTCCCATTACAGAGAAATATAAACCATTTAAATCGTCCTTCTTCTCCATACATTTATTGTGTGAACGAGCTATTTTAACATTTGTTCACAGCATTAACTATTTAATTTCCTCTTTTTATCTTCTCCTTTAAATATCGCCCTCCAAAAGGTTTACATATATTTAACGTCCTTTCTCGGAGCCCAATCTAAAATCGATCAGCCAATAAGATTCAACGGCATACCTTCGATATTTAAGATGGCTCAGAACGAGGAAATTACCGCGGGGGTATACCAGCTAAAGATTCTTGAATTGGATTACGCCCACAGAAACGGCCCGGTAGCCCGCTACCCTGTGACTATTAAAATCCAGGGTGGGGGTGATATTCCGCCCATGCGGGTTTCATGGATCGCAGAGGAGGTGAATGGCGAACGAGCGAGTGAGTGGGGTAATGTGGACGTCCCGATTGATGGATTTACACCCTATACGGAGGACCACCGAGTCGTGATCTTTAATATCAAAGTCCCGTTTCCTCATGTCGGTGAATTTAAAATGCGGTTTGACCTTCGCGTTCTCACCTGGTTAGAAGACGGGACCCAGGAATGGCCTAGTGTGATTCGGAGAGAAATGAGAAATGTTCATGTATACCGAGTGGAACAACCACCGACACAGTAAACCCATGGGCCCAAATCATACTTCAACTGCGTTTTTCACAACATTTACGAAATCGCCCATCGTCCCCCCTGAACAACTCGACCAAATCTGACACCCATTCCCAAAGCGAATGGTGTGACTATCAGAAAACCACTTTCTTTACCCACTACTTATGCCTTCCTTGATTGTTCGTTTCGGGTCTCTATTCCCCCCCCCCCCTTTTGGACTTTTATCACTCTTAAACTCATGCACGGGGCGATTTACACCATTTCGACATCCCCACGCCCCCACATTCATTAATTTCAATTGTCATGCTGATTCCTTTTCATTCACTTATAACTATCATTAAACAGAATTCAACGGAAACAATTTTTATGTCATTCAAGGTGAGCTACATTAACTTCATGGTAATCAGATTATAAATGACCTGTAGTGTCCAGGAATACAGAAGTAAACCTATACCCAGCTAGCTGCTTAATACCTATAGATGTTTATAGAGATATCCACTTAATGGTAGATCAGGTGAATTTCCTGCTATTGTGTAGATACCTGTTTCCGGGTTTAAATTGGTAAGATGATTGATATATTACTACAGGGGATTGTACACAAAGCAACAAATTGGCTCCTATATGATTACTAGTGATAAAATAAAGTCGTCCCGCTAGTGTAGGGCACGACGTCACAAATTAACTTCAAGTCATTGACGAGTACCATTTATCCCAGGTTTTTGCTCCTCTGGCTGGGTATCGGAAGATCAGCTGAACACACTCATAAAATAATTATAGAGATATTTTTTCCATGGTTTGTAACAAATTTGTGTGCCTTTGAAACTGTTTATCATGCAATTGGTCTGCCCCGCATCATCTAGAAGACTTGAGGAGACAATAGAGGGATATGCATACACAGACAATGAGATCCAACTTGATTTCTAGTTTTTGGCTGTAAAGTATGTCAATTGTAACTGTTTGAATTCATGCAAAGATTCCCTTTAATGAGAATAACCCAAGCATCTATATATCTCATGTGAGTGTTAGTATATGTGACTAAAGATTTTTGATCAATGCCCTTTACAGAATAATGCATCTACCCTTGGGAGTCACTAATTGCTCACATCTTGGGGGTGAAAGGGCTCCAGGAAAATATGCTCTCAAACAAGGAGATAGTAATTTCTTCTTTCTCTTCCTTTTCATCTCATGTATGCTGATTTATTTCATATATACTGGCCTGTTAGGTCTACATAGTTACCTTTTCTAACATGATACCTTTATGATAATTTTTCCTCGCAACATGGAACCTTTCACTTTACTCCACCCACCCATTATTTTACAGTGTGGGTTCAGATAAAGTTAGAGATCCAGGCACTAGTTAACAAATTTAATAAGTTTGTTACCCTGATTTTAATGTCCTAGCAACCCCACCTGACACCATGTAGGCTCACCTATCTATGTACAGAGTACTCCAGGTGTAAAAACAACCCTAGTTCCTCTTCCCCAACCCTACTACCTCCACCCTCATGGGTTTACATAATCTGTGCCTGTAGTGTTGGTATTTCCGCTTGAGAATCATTGCCAGTTCAAATGCAATAAGTGCTCCCCTGGTTTCAAGTACATCAGAAGCTTCTGCCCCTCAAAAGGGTTATTATTCCCAGCTGAGGTGGTTTCCTTTGTATCCAGTCTTCTTAAGTTCTAGTTACATCATAGAATACAATTCATCCTTGACTAAATCAGATCCACTTTTACCTCCCTGATGAGTTTTCCCTCTGCAATCATCAGATCGTTAGATCATCCATGATAATACCAAAAGTTTACCTTCAGATATGAGAGTATTCATTGAATAGAGAGCCAGAATTGAAACAAGTTTTGTCTGTAACTGCCAGAATGAGAAGGTAAAGTTACCAAGGAATAATTACATTCTGTCATTTAGTAATCACATCCAATGATCTGGCCAAATCCTCCATGGCACTCTTCTTAATGTCCCCCTCAGCTTCATTCTTACAAGTTCACATTTATAGTTTAGACTTATTTGATTTCAATACTTTACGGGCCGCAGATGGAATCCTTACTTTCTGGAAGTAAGTTGTGCCATACTTGCTAACTTAAGTGATGCATTCCTCCAATATTAGTACTCTGTATAACCTATGATCTTAACTTTACCTTATTTGCAGATCACAAAAAATCAGAGCATACATATTACCTCGGGCTAAAGTAGTATTCAATGATGATCTTGGGCAACACCTGCATGATGCTCCTATTGATGGGCCGCGTACTCTCGCTCATACTTGCAATTATGTTTCAAAATGTTGGGGTTGGTTTTCAAAGTCGTAGCGGAAGGCCCCTGAGGGAATAACAACCAAAATAGATGATTATCCTCAGTATCGAATACATTTCAGTCTTGAGAAAAGAAAGATATCTTAATTTCTTTCAGCCAGCTAATCTATTTTTAGACAAACTTCTTACGTTCAGCAGATTCCTTTATCTTTCTTGTTAGTTATTCATCCTCATCAACGGCAATGTCGGCAATTGACGTACAGTACATGAAACTCATGGTCTAAAACTATGAAAGATAGTTAAAGCTTCAAGCTTTGATGCTAAAGGTTACGTGCTGCGATATTTAGACACATATTTTGTTACGTTTTGCATTTTTATTCCACTTAGTTCTCTTTATTTGGCAAGTTCAGGGGGTTAACTAGTTATAACCCCTACATAAAATTAAAGTACCATATTAAACCCTTCGGTAGTTCCTTTCCTTTCCTTCGGTCTTGGTCTCTTTTGCATCTTCATGTCAATTCGATTTACAGTCAATTACATTGATTGGCTCTCAATTTTGATAGTTTTCCGTGTTTTACTTTCACTTATTTCGAAATACTCGCGCGAGAGTATAGCATCTGCGAACGGTTATCGAGCGCAATTTCTAGCCGAGCCAAGACGATTCCATGTCGACTATACTTAGAACCGCCCTCCACAATGCCTTCCGTCGTCCTGAAGCTCTATCAAGTCAACAGAGATGTCATGACCTCAAAATATGGGTTGATACTGCTTCCCAATTTACGAACTTCCTTGATGATGCGGGACATCCCCATCAGAAATCTCGCCACGAGCTGATAATCCAAGCACCGACGAACGAATTCGATGGCATGCAATTGACGATAATAATGGAAACCATCAAGGGAGGAAAGAAGAAGGGGAAAGATTCATACGATGTTACCTTTGGCAGTATTGCCATACCCTTGGGACATTTTAAGCCGACCAAGGCGTTTCCTGGACTCTGCCAGAAGGTGGACGCGGATATCATGTACCGCCAGGTGGAGCCCGGATCAAAGACCAACGTTTGGTTTCTGTTACAAACTCTGGACTGCAGTTCGGACGAACCCACATGGTCTACAGCGGCTGTTTGTCGGGGTATGGAGTACCCTCCTAGTACTTCCGTGACACCGAAATTCTATACCCGCGCTCCAACGAACATGGACCCTTAGTCTTTTCTACCCTGGCACCAAAGTTGCTTACATTCCGTTATTTTCTATTCAACGTGAAGGGGAGGGAAAGGGGGCAATCTTATCTCTTAGCATGTCTTTTCTATTCAAGTTTTTCTAGATTTTTCACCAATGCCCTGGCGGCTATAGTTAGTTCGTTGTTCTATAACAATGAATTTATTTCACCAGAAAATATGAGGCAAATTATGTACTATGTAGCTAAATTTGACTATTTGAGAGTAACCCTATCTGCCTTATGCTGATATTTCCAGCGGCTGCCACCTCACAAAATTGTTTAATTAATCATTAATGAGGAGTGGAGAGCTACTTCTTCACTGCTAGTATTTAACAAGATATGAACTGTGTTGCTTTGAATCAACCTGGGCAACTTTTACCTATCTGCTCAACTAGTTATGAAGAAGCTGGGGCTGTAATTCTTGAAAACATATTCAAATATCACTATTAGTTCCATGATAAACAAACACTAACTAATATTATCATCTTTAGCCATTTCCTACTTACTCTTAGTCCATTACCTTTCTATACATCTCATAATGGAGTTAACTTTACTCTGTAGCTTCTCTTGTTTTATCACCATCCTTACAACATCTCACAAATAGGGGGGTACCTTTAAAAAATCACTTTTTCACATCATTTTCTATAGTTTCAAGCTTTTTAGATGTTTGCTGTCACACCCACAACTACCTCAGTCCCTTATACAGTAATTTATTACTATCATGAGTGGTTATGAGATCCTCAACTTCATCTTATCCTCCTTAGGAGGATGTTACTATCACCTCTACAGACTTTATATGCCCACAGGACCCTAAATCATCCTTCAATCTTTATACTGAGAGAGCTAATAAGTGCAGGCAGTACAGTCACTATATTTTATTATTATTAGCTCTTAAAGGAAGTAGTGTAGCATCTACTACTACCTCTATAACTATCTAAAATTAATTATAAAAGACTAAATAATAGATTAAGATCCACTATGAGGTCCTCAGCACTCTTATAGTATCTATTAATAAGTTTGTAGCTACTTACAGGCAGTTTAATTATAAAGACTTCATATAATCTATCTATAAGAAGTTTATCTAGTTTGTTTCCTTCTCTAACTACATAGAGATCAATGGGAAGAACTATATTTCCCTATGAATATACAGTTAATCTATTATAACTATCTTATTGAAGTTTATCACTTAAATAGATATCATTAAGACTCTGAAAAATCTCAGCTTCAGTCCTTAACTAGTTAAGATAGTAAGTTTAGCTGCTATTAAGAGCTACTCCATTATCTTAATTATCTTAGTATAAAGTAAATTAATAGCATCTTCAGTTAAGTAAGAGGATTACTAGATTTTCATCATTTTTTCCTCTAAGTATTAGCTTGCACAGCAGGAATTATATGCAATCTACCAGGTAATTATAGCCTATATGGAAGGTATGAACAGTATTATCAGAATCCTCAGAATTAAGCTTATTAAGACTAGTTGAGTTATCATGCTTATAAATCTATCTATCTGAGACCTTCTGATGAGCCTTAAGGCTACTATAATATTATATGAAGTTCTTAGTGCTATTAATATTTATATCTTCTAGTAGTGAGTCAACTACATCATCTCTGATGTCTTAATATCTATTACTTGTTATAATGAATTTATTATACATACTACCCTAGAGATATCCTCTGAGATTAAGGTATAAATCAAAAAGACTCTAGTTAACTACTAATTATCTTATTATAGTACTAACTTATAAATAAATAAGATAATATGAATTATTTCCTTTCTCAGGCTAATTCTTAGCTTCTAACTGTTTAATATCAGTAAGTTCTTACAGCTCATCATTAAGAAGCCTACTATCTAGAGGTATAACTTAGAGTGTTAAAACTTAAGAGTACTATTATCTGTCTAGATATATTTAGCTTGTATGCTATTCTAATTATAGCATTCATCTCAGCCAGCATGAGAGCTTTATAGGAACTTAGTATGCTAATAAGTTATATTATATGAATTATTATAGCCTCTACTCAGCTAGATATAACTTCTGTTTAGCAGCCCTCAAATAGATAAATGACATCCTCAAGTATCTATTGAAGAAGAAGCTAATAAGCATTTAATAATATAAGAATTAATACTATTAAAATGTACAGTTCAGTGAGATAGTATATATAGAGCTTAATGGCTTTATACTAATTATCTTATAATATATCTTAATACTGATATTAACATTATCATCTGTCAGCTCTACTGGGAAATCTAACAGTAAAGCCTGTAAGATACAGGTTATAAAGCCTTATAAAATGAGGAAAAGGGATCACCCTACATCTCAGAGTAAGAGTTTATATAATGAATAGAATTAGATTATAGTCTCTAATCTTAAGGTCTATAATAAGTATATAACTATATTTTAAGGTAGTCTCAACTAGTATGACCTTTAGAACTGCAGCTCACAAGCCTCTAATAACTTAGAGCTCATGAATTTGATAGCTGATGCCTCTATCACCTTTTAATATTAAAATATTAAAACTAATACTATAATATTTACTGTAATAACTATCAGTAAGACTCTAAACTCCTCTAAATCTACTGGGTTAATATTACTTATATTACATCCTAGTATATAGTAGCTTTATAGCTTACTTTCAAATAAGAGTATGAGATCATCTGTGTTCAGGAGCTCTACATCTTCTCTAGTACTAAGATTTTGAACTATCCTGGCTATAACTACTATACACTGTTAGACTACTGGGACAGCATAGATACTGCCCAGAGAGAGCTTGAGCACTTACAAGTAATAATATATGTTTAAAAAGAGAATCACATTAGGGCTTAATAGCATCAGTCAGTCTAAAGTAGGAATCTAATCTGGGTCTAGACTGCAGACAAGTCTGAGTTGAGTCTAATATAAGGGTGTCTGAGCTGAGTTACTTGATATATATATATATATCAAGGTGAGTTACTTG
>JANTQD010000279.1:0-21169 GCA_032988205.1 Onygenales sp. PD_40
TCTTAAAAAATAGTTATCTTTTTCATTTTGTGGAATTATATGAATTATAATAATAACTTCTCTTCTCTTCTCTCTATCTTTTTATTTTACTCTTCTTTCCTTCTCTCTCTCTTTTTATCTCACCCTTCTCCCCTTCTCTCTCCCTATCTTCAATAGTCCTACTCTTTAGAAACTAATGCACTAATTGCTTAGTATTCATCTTTATCCTTTCTTCTCTCAATTTTTCTTAAGTTTTCTTCTTTACTCTTCTTCTCTATTCTTAGAACACTAATTCCCTACTTGTGTGGATTTTCCTTTCATCAAGTGATGCATTAAGATAAAGAAATATGTTATTCCAAATGAGACTCAGCTACTATTTTATTTTTTAACTCTTTTCACTCTAAAAAAACCTACCAACTGACTTCATATTCACCACCACTTTTATAATTTCATTCTCTTTAGCCATCTTTTCTCTCTTTTACACATCTCTATGTGACTTCTTGATTTTTATGCATGGCAGTCCTTTTTTAAATAACATTTTGCATCATTGTCTCAGTTTATTGACAGTTTCTTGTCTGGGCCTCAAAATATGGCAGATTTAAGTCTAACATAGTAATATTAATTCCTCCAATAAAAGCTCAGCAGCTCTATAGATTCATTTCATCAGCTTAATAGAGACTATCTTAACTTAATGATGTAGCAGGTGTCACTCATTAATATCTATCAGCTTTGATATGTTAGCTACACATGAAGTAACCACACCACATCATGAATTTAAGAGCATAGCTGGCTTCACCACTGGCTTAAGTTTCATGCCTACCTGTCCTCTCTTCAACTGGACCTCAGGGTCAAGCAATATATATCCCTAGGTATATTATTTCCCTTCTTGTTTGCATCTACTATTACTAACTCCTGGGTTTGTAGCACATACATTTCACAACTTCTCCTAAGATAATGCAACTATTTTGCATGAATATTCTTCTGATGATAAAGTGCAGACAGCAGGAAATTATATTGCATAGTTCAAAGGAGAGGTTTTATATTGATAGGTTATCAATTACAGTTCTACCTCTATGTAACCATCACTTTCAAGTTAGCATGAATATACTATTTCATTTGATGATCCTCCATATGAGGCCAACATCTACCTCAATAATATAGGTATTATTTATATTCAACTTTTCTCTGACACCCCTAGGTATCTTTCCTATACATTTCCTTAATATCCTATACTTAATAATAGCTCATCAATAATTTGTCATTAGAATCCACATTATTTCTCTTCAAACCACATGAGAATTGTGGTCACATCCAACATATAAGTTTCCCTATCTTATTGAGCAGAGTAAGCTTTATATGTGCCAACTCAGCTCTTCAGAACTACTTGTTGTATATGACCTTAGATCTGGAAGCCTTCTCTACAAAAGGCAAGCTATTGGGAATATTAAGGACTGGTTCTTGAATGGAGATGCATTTAAGCTCATTACTCTAAATGGCAAGGAATACATTCTCTACCATATGAGGATATCAGATGTCCAAGGTAATGATAGTGGCAGTGATAGTTACTCAATGATATCTACTGATCATACCCCTTACCAGATAATTGTTGTTGACAGTCAAACTGGTTAAATTCTCCAGTAAATCCAGTATTATCTTAATGAAATGCTCTCTCCTCAATCAACATTTAATGAAGGATTTGAATTCTGTGTTTACCTTAAATTCAACTCATGTATCTATTTTCTCATGACATTCATACCACAGAGTGACAGAATGTTTGTCAAACAACAAATGACTACTATTCTCTCACAGTCAGATTTTAGCCCTGCCATGTTTAGCTAAGAACTCCTCCCTTTTGGTATTGCCTCTTTCTATAATAATGTATGCAGTATATTACTTCAGAAGTATACTCTTAAAGTTCAAGAGCTTACCAATTGATGCTTCTCAATCCCCTGTGATCAATCATTTACTCTCCACAAATCAGAAATAATTCCAGGAATGAACACTAACCCCCTGGAGGTTATCAGGTTTTGCCTCTTCAAGTAAGGACAAATCTGTGCACATTCTTCAACTCTCTAACCCAAAAACAACTACTTGTTCTGTTTTAATATCTTTTTGCTACCTGCAATGTTAAGTTGGTGGATTTTGTGCCCTTTTTTATGTCCTTCTTTTTTATTCCTTTTTTTTCCCTCTATTTAGTCTTAATTTTTGTTCTTTTCTCATGCTTCAACTTTGCCTGATCTATCCAGATCAATTGCCTGGCCTTTTTGCCATATGATATCTTCAGGGTTAATATTAATTATTCAATGCTCTTTACTTTTCTAATAAACCATTCTGTCCCAACCCAGTTATTTACCCCCTTCTTTATTATTTATTAATTACCCTTGCCCACTGGATTTTGCCCAGCTTTATAATAGTATTACTAATACAGGTTTAGTTCTATTACCAGGAAAAAACTATATATCCAGCCATCATGTCCATTTTCCATGCTTCCTATAGGGGGTGAGATAGGGGATTACACCTGCATTTCTATCTACATCCTAGCTTCTCCTTCTCTGTCTCTCTATCCTTTTCTCCTTCCATCAACACTTGATGAGCATGCAGGTCAACTTCCTAGGCCTCTCTGATAACATCCATGAGGAAAAATAATGCATATAAGAAACTGAGTGCTAATCACAGGTTTCAATGCAATTATTCCTGCCCTTCCTCTCCTTTTTCCCCCTCTTTCCCTATCTGGCCCTATCAAGAAATCAATGCATGGAAATCTCTGAGATGAGCAAAATCCAAGTGGATCCATCCCAATCACCCATTAGATCTCTTAACCCCTTTAAATCTCTCAGTGTGGCCTGTCTCTCTTTTATTCTAAATAATCTGCCACCCAGTACAGTCTGCTGCTTCAGGCTTGTTAGTAGGATATGGAATGACTACATAAAATCATGGATCAGCAACCAGGACTGGGTTTACCACTGGCCACAGTTTAGAGCCCAGTTTCTGTCTCTTCAACTGCAGTCCTGAGTTGAGCAATATACAGTGCTAGGTATGTTATCAACTGGCATCTTTTGTTTATTTCTTTTGATTAAAAAAAACCCCTCTTTAGCCATGATGTTCCACTGCTTCTCACAAGGCAAAGCCACCCTAATGGAAAAGTATGCATATACACAGCTTCTGACCACAGCAGGCAACTACATTATGTGGTTTGACAATGGGTTCATTTTTTGGTAAACCTAAAATCATGGTATAGTTGATTCATACCATGAAATGTTGATTTACCATCTACTCTTAAGCATACCCCACTGTGATTCCCTTGACATCACACTGCTTCTTAATGATACTGGCACTCTTTGTCTGCAGTTTCATGGTATCAATCCCATATACATTCAGTACCCTTTACTCTATTGATATCCTTTGATATACCTGCAAATAGCTCATCAATGCTTAATACCTGCTCCCTTTTGCTTCATTTTTTTAGGATCATTATTATTTATCTAAACACTGGCTGAGAATTGTGGTCACATTCATCAAATAAGGTCTCATACCTGATTGGAAAAAACAAGCTTTATGTTGCTTGACTTGAACCTTCATCTCTTAAAGCCTACAACCTTAAATATGGCAGCCCTATTTACATGGAACCAGCTACTAAAAACACAGTTGAGTTCTTCATCCATGTCCAAGCTTCAATGGAGCATATCCTACCCCAAGGGAGTAAATGAGTTGTATATATAGACACTTTTCACACACCTGTGTATAAAAATCACAAACAATTTCAGGTAATAGTTGTAGATAGCATGACTAGTCAAATTCTTCAGTAATTTTTCCAGCCTTAGTCATGTGGCTCATATCTTCAACCCACCTTTAATAGAGGATTTGAATTTGTTGGATGTCCCACTTCTCCTATAGAGTATTTTTGGATTATCAAAACATATATGCCACAGCATAATGGGATATTTGCACAGAAGTAAATAGATGCTATTGACCTGAAAAATTACAATCACACCAGCCTATGCCTTCAGGCATCTGCAGCTATTACTCTCAGCTTCATTAATGGTACTCCTTGCTCCATGGCACTTAAAGACTGTAGCCAACATACAACAAAGAAATTTTTTTCAAACTATTTGCCTATCCCAATCAACTGATTACTGTGCATGACATCTTTTTAGCTTATTATAGTACTAAACAAGTCTGCTCAGTATATTACTGACCTTCAACTCACTCAACAAGGACAAATACAAGTAAAGGCTTATATCTTGAGAATCTATACAATGGCATGGCTATTTCAGTTTTAATTTTCACCTTTCAACCCCTATATTTCTTGTAAAATCTTTTATCCACTTTGTTCTCATTGGAGCTGCAATGTCTTTTAACTATGAATAGGACTTTTTATGCTGCTGAATTTTCTCTCTTTAGTTCTATATTCTTTGTCTTTTTATTTACCTTGGTTTACTTTCTCCATCTCAAATCCTCATGCACTAAATTAGTTACCTATTATCAATATTTTGTTTATTTGTCTTTTGGCTTTTTCTTTTCCATCTTTTTCACCTTGTGTTCCTTAATGGAGGTTCCCAAAGCTGTCAGTTAGGATCCCTATTTGATGGTTTTAGATCTAATTATACTATACTGGTTTTATTGTTGTTTCTTTTGCATCCCTGGTGTGTCTTTATTAGGAGGCCCTTTATGCCTTTATCCTCTTAGTAATGCCATTCACTTTTTATGTAATACAGAAGAGGTTTTTTTTTTCCAGGTTATCAAATCAATGTTAGTGCAATTAATTGCTCATATATTAGGCCTGCCCTTCCTCCAGACTCCAATAATAACTAGCTTTTAATCCAGGCCCTGTCAGGATGAAGCCTCCACAAGAGGTGTGGCTGGCATGAGGCCTGGGCAGGCTTAGCCCCTGAGAAGAGATCCTCACTAGTACCTAACTAGGTCTAATTAATACATTAGCTGTGTCAGCAGTCCTACAGCATTTCCTTTCCCCATCAAAAAAAATACTGAATGCCCATGAGCCTCTCTTAGTACTAATATTCAAAGGAATTGCACAACATAAGGTCTACAGGAGGGATGACACTCAGCTACAAAAAGAAAGGTTACATTAAGGCCTAAGTCACATTACTGCCCTTCACTTGGATCATGTGACAACAGTTCAAATTCATACCAATCAGATCATACCATTCTGTCAAGACTCCTAATCAGCATGAGGGATCTATAGTTAGCCAGAATGAAGTCAACATAAACATTGCTTTACTTTACTCTGTAAATTACTGCTCCTTTTTTTTTTTCCTCTGCCTGCCTCTCTTCTTTCTCCTAATCTCACATAGTGTATGAGTATGATGTGCTAACTACTTAGTGTTCATCTTTTAATTGCCTACTATTTGCCTTTATAAACTATCTTCTTGTCATTAGAGTCATTATGGGTGTGATTAATCCTGCAAATCTTAATTTACAATAATTTACAATACCTCCCCCCCTAGATACAGCAAGTAAGTGAATTTACTTATTAATGACCAGATTTTAATACTGGAACTTAGAGTGTTAGGATTAGGGAGTTAGCCTTAGGGAGGGTTAGGGAATGAGGAATGTATAAAAAACACTGCTTACATGAATACTACAGTTTGTATATATTCAACTTAGGGTGTTAGGATTAGGGGGTCCACATTAGGGAGGATTAGGGAATGAGGAATATAAAAAACCACTACTTATTATGTGGATGGTATGTCTCATCTGCCTCTAACTATATTAATAACCACATTGTACTGTGCACCATTCCTATAATACTACATTTCCAGTCCACTAATCACTCACCCCTTAGGATTACAGGTTAGGGGGTTAGCCTTATGGAAAGTGAGGGAATGAGGAATATAAAATCATCACTTATTTATACCTTGATGTTATGTTTTCTTATCACCACAAAAATCAAGCATGTGTTGCCAGTTATTACTAATACACCTTGCAGTATTAACTAACCTAACTACTAGTAAATATAAAATTCTAGCCCTTCTTCTTTCTCTTCACAACCCTCCTTGCCATCATCCAATCTTGGTCAGTACCCCCACTGCTTTTCAATTTTATTTGTCTTGAACTCCTTACTCCCATTCTTTCCCCTTAAATATACACAACTGTGTCTGTTTTTGCAAAAAATCATGCATTTTCTTCTCAAAATTGAGCAAGATGTATAGTCATTCTATGTGACTACCCTGCTGAACCAATAGAATCTACTAGATACCAACTGAATCTCTAGCAACAAAACATGTAATAAACTTGAGCTAATACAAACTATTTAGACTTGTTATCCTCCCTGACTGTACCTTTTGTGTCACTCAACATCTCATTGAGCATCTAAGATGCTTACTCCTGGTGTAATCCTACCAGGCCCTGAACCCTCATCTTGCTGCAATTTATTCAATCCATTTGAGTGTCTTAATAATGACTGTGCTTCTCTAATTCTTTAGTATATGTCACCAGCTGAAGTTTGCTGCATGAAGCTTGTCAGCCAACACTGAAATGCATACATCTTCTTATGAATTCAAAAGTATGACTGTCTGTATCACTGACCTTAACTCATCAAGCATCTCATGTCTTTTGATCTGCAGCTTAGAGCCCAAACATACACAGCATTAGATACATTATAATCATCCCTAACTTTTCTCTTTGCAGCCTAATTCTCTCCTTTAGCCAGGACTATGCATAAGCTCTCCTGTGGCAAGCTAATAGTATCTCAAAACTATAATCCCTTGCAATGCTTTGCAACCACTGGCAATTTTGTAGCCTGGTTTGAACATTGCAAGCTATATTGGCAAATCCTGAGAAGTGAGATGATAGTTGCCTGCCAGGAGATTTTACTTCTCTCTTACTTTTATCTTTTATACACTTGAATACTTCTCAATGCTAATGGTATCCTGTATCTCTATATTTGTGATAATATCCCCATATATGTCTCACTACCCTCTCTATCTCTCTCTCTTTTATTTTAATTGTGATTTATTTCCAGGTAGCTAATTAATTCCCTATCTCCAGGATCCTTGTTATGTGCCTCCCAACTGGGAAAGCATGATAGCCAGTTAAGACTAATAAGGTTCCATATTTCATTGGTCAGAATAAGCTTTATCTTGTCAAACATGACCCTTCAATACTTATAGTATATGACCTGCAATCTAGGTGTATGATCTATGAGAAGATGGCTATCAAAATCAACACTCAATATATCATCTGCTATGCAGATATGTTGGAAATTGTCCTCCCTAATAACATCAAATATCTTATCTATACTAAGTCTATCCCCTTGCACCCCACTAAAGGCTATGCTCATTCAGCCTCCCAGGTTACAATTCTGAGCAATTCAAATGGTGAAATTCTCTAACAATTTACTCAATGTTTATTCTTCAGTTCCTGCCCCTACCCTTCTTATGCTGGAGGATTTATAACTATTAGAAACCCTACTTCCCTCATATACTTGAGGATTATTGAAATATTCTTACCTCAGGATGATGGAACCTTTTCAAAGTAATACACACAAGCTGTTGACATCAGTTCTTTCAAGCAGCTCTCAGTTATTATAGAGCTGTCTATCCTTACTGCTGTAATTTGGATTAAGGGTACACTATACTCTGTCCTGCTTGAAGACTGTACTAGTAATAAAAAACACCTGCTAGCTAGTGACTATTTGTAAATGCTAATCAATCAATACTTCCAGACATTAGCCTTAAAACCTATCATTAACCTTAAAGGCCTCAACACTTATTTTACTGATGTTAAGATTGTTGATAAACAAACCTTTCAGCTAACTACCTCTGACTTTTAGGCAATGTGGCCCACAACCTGGCTGTTTTGTTTTTGACCCTGTTGGTGGAAAATGCTAATAAGTCTATTTATATACTGTATGCTCTAACTTCCCCTCTCTCCTATCAATATATAATACCTTACTGACTCTATTTCAGCATTATTTCTATTTGCTTGTCATTCAACCTCACACCTAATCACTACTCACCAGCCTACTTGATTCCTTCATCATATCTCCTCACTATCACTTTCTTCTTTTCCACCTTTTCCCATAGCTTGATGTACTAATTGCTTAGTGTTCATCTTTCTTACTCTTTCTGCATCCTTCACCCTCCCCCCCCCCCTCCTTTTTTTTTTACTTTATGCTCCCTATAAAAGAGTATTTTAGTAGATGGTGTACTACACTACCTTCCACTCTGGGCTAAACATTGAATGGTCAGGCAGCTTCCCTACCCATGAAACTAAGTTACTAACATGTCTAATAATGATAATGGTGTTTCTAGGTAGTTATTTTAAGTTTTTTTCCACCCCCCCCCCCTTTTTTTTTAGTTCCCCAAAGCATTAACCCTTAACAGTATAATCTTGGTCAGTACTTCCTCCCCTGTACCTTAAATTTTCTTTTATATACATAGTTTTATTTATACTAAGCTTACACATATATTACTTCCCTTCACCTTGCAAATTTTACAATATTACTATTAAGAATTTCATGGGGCATAATCCCAAGTTCTCCTGAGGTCTTCTTCTAACTCCTATGGAATCATGTAACCATTCCTTCCATCTGAGGAAGGTGGGTTTTCTTCATTTCTGTGAGTTTTACCAGATTATGTACAGGGCTTCTTTTTGTTCATCTCTATTATAATCTCTCAAAGAACTTGCTCTTACATCCCCAATGAAATGACATTAAGGATGGGGTTAAGATGATGTTGGCTCCATTAACATACTAATACTTGTTATCCCCTTTTGTCCCTGCCTCCTACTGCATGCAAGACACCTTCATTCAGCCATGTAGATGCTACTGATCAGTGCAGCAGGGTAGCCTCCATGCCCACCTGAGTCATATAGTAGCTTATTTGACCTATTTCACCACCTTGATAATGACTGTCTGTCTTTAGTTGTCCAGTATCTCCCCCTGAGTTAAGTCTGTTACCTGAAGCTTGTCAGCTGTGTGTGAAATTAATACATCACATCATGGATCTATGAGCATGGTTAGCTTTATTATTAGTGACAGCTTTCACCCACCCTCATGCCTCTTGATAAGGAGCTTGAAGTGGAGTATTATGTTGACCTAGGTATAGTTAAAGCAGCTACTATCCCTAATCTATGTGCTCTTTACTAACCCCTGTATTTATTCTCCAGCTAGAACCCTTTACAGATTCAACAGCAGCTGTATTACTTTATTAAATAAGTATACCTACAGTCAATGCTTTGTCATTGCTGGCAGTTATATCACCTGGATGCAGGATAATGTGGTTTATTAGTAAATACTCTAAGGTCATACACCTAATCTGACCTGCAGGATCCAACCTGAGTACTATATATCTTATTGGTATGCCAACATCCTTGTCAATGCTCAAGGTGTATTATATTTGCATTTCAAGGCATACATCTATAAGTATATCCTAAACCTTTTTCTCTTTCTTGTTCTTTCCCTCTACCTCTCC
Source organism: Onygenales sp. PD_40 (assembly GCA_032988205.1). Lineage (NCBI taxonomy): Eukaryota > Fungi > Ascomycota > Eurotiomycetes > Onygenales > Onygenales sp. PD_40. The sequence goes on from JANTQD010000279.1 coordinate 9,414, forward strand.
TCTCCCTCTCCTTATCTATTATTACATCCTGTATAAGGTATTACCTTTTTGATGCTCTAACTATATCACACATAATATAACTGCCTTATCAGAACTGTTATTATATGTCTTGAAATCAATAAACAGTGGTGATCATACTCTATAGATGAGTTTTCATACCTTATTAGACAAACAAAGCTCTATGTTTGCAAATTCAACCTGCCAGCCTTTACTGTATATGACCTCAAATCAGGCAATCTTGTCTATTCCAAACCCACCATGGGCAACATGATTAAACTCCTCCACTATAATAGCACAATCAAAGAGCTTATCCTACTCAATGGTAGTAAATGCATTGTCTATTAAAAGTGTGTCTCTCAGTCCTGCAACAGTACTCATCTTGATTAAATTCTCTGGGTCTCCATGGCTAACAGTTTAACCAGTAAAGTCCTGCAACAATTTTGCCAGGATTGGTCCATCAACTTCCATTTCTACCTTATACTTAATTGAGGATTTGTCATCATTGGTTGCCCTGATTGCTGCTGAGATATTAGGGTTATTAAAACCTTTCTACCCCAGATTGATGGAACTTTTGCTAAGAAGCAAACTAATATTATTACTTTACATGGTATACATTACTCTATGCTTGTGATTGAGCCCTTAATCCCCATTATTATAACCTACACCAAAGGAAAACTTTGCTCTGTCCCACTTCAAGAGCACCAGGCTGATGATGTGGATGAACTGGATCTTACTGTTATAAAATTACTGTACATTCATATTAATGGATTCTTTTCTGTTACATCCCCACACCTCATTTCTCAATTAGAATTTATTGCTGACACTGTCTCTGATCTCCAGCTTTTCAGTACTGGATGCATTCAAGACATAGTATTTAATCAGTAGCAGCTGTTCTCTTCAACATATATCTTTCACTTTTAGTTATCCCTATATCTTCTTTTTATCTTCCACCTTTCTTCCCCTTTATCCCCCCCCCTCCCCTCCCCCCCCCCCTAATTGTTTCTCCATCTCATTCTCTATTTAATTATATTCCTTCTCTATGTTGTATGTTAATTTGACTGTACTAATATTTATATATATATATATATTTATTTCTTTATACATAGTCAGCCATTCATTTTCAGCTCAAGCCTACTTCTGTCTGTTATTATTTTTATCATTACATAGTAATATCCATGGATATTTTTATAATGAATTTATGTTGCCTATGATCCTTGCAGGCTGCATTACCACATGGATCACACTGTAGGGATGTATATCATTAGTTTCTTAACTGATAGTTTGCAATTCAATCAACCTCTTCCATCAAACTCTACAAGCTCCATTCCTTTTCAAGATTATATAATTTACTCCCCTAAAAGTCTGAATTATACCTCTTATTCTTATAAACCAAAAGATGATCCATAGTCCCTGATCTATTGATTAACTGGCAAAGACATATCAGTAATGTAGCATGGCCTTGGCTGGTAAATTTCACTCTTAGCCTTTAAACCAGGGGATCCAAATAACACAGGCATTGCCTAGGAGCCACACTTGTAAATATATTCTTCTGTGTCATTCCATTTTATTCCCTAAATCATTCACTATAGTCCCCCTACCTTTACTAAACTCATAATATTCTCTATTATTCTGCCTCTTGCATGACATTCTATAGCTTCACATACAGTATTTCTGCAGTCTTTAATGCAAGAAACACACATATTAGCATTATTTCTGATCAAGTGGTACATTTAGACACATTATATCCTCTTCTTTTTTACTTTTACTTGTGTTGCAGCTTCACCCACTCTTTTTTCTATATTCTACCAAAATTCAAGCTGATTTCAACTAAATAACCTACTCTGCTGAGCTATATACACTAATTATAATGACTAATAAACACTGAATCTGCCTTTAGATAACATCAACTTTTGTCCATACTATTTCTCCCCTTTTCATCTACACCATCCTGCAATGAGTTGTTTTTTTTTGAGCAATGAAAAAAAATGGAGGACATCAATCAAAGTGACTCCCATTCCTCTCAAAAAGAACTGCCTACAAAACATCTTGATCCCATTTAATACCTTAATTGAGATATTCTTTGCCAGATTCTAGAGAATCTTGAGCCCAATGATGTCTGCTAATTTAAGCTTGTCTGTAAAACATGGAAAACATACATCTTATTGTAGATTGAGGAGCATGGCTGGCTATGCCACTGGCTGCATCACATTAAGGATATTAAAAATTCCATGCCTCTTAGCTGCCAGATTAAAGCCCAACAATATAGGGAACTAGGTGTGTTGGAATAGTACCTTTCCACTCAGCAGTTTTATCTTTGCTAACTTTTGTATATAGCTAAGATGAACTATGATTTTAAACATGCCAAGCTAAGATCACTGTATGAGCTTAGCCACAGTGACTACTTTGTATTTGCAGGTGATTATATGGCTTTTAACTCCAGGCATCATGTATACTAGGGGATGTTTGATGGTGACACTCTTGGAACACTCATCATACTTCAATTGGACATTAAATTTGATTTTTATTGTATGGACATCTTTCTTTCTGCCTCTGAGGTCTTGTGCCTTCATTGTGAACCTAATCATGAAGAATATGATCCTAATGAATGTGATCATTTCAAGTAAGATATATAACCCCTTTTTCTTTGTTCTTCCCTCTCCCTTCCTTCTCCCTCCTTCTCCTCCCATTCTTTTCCCTTTCCTCCATACACTCTTGTATCACTCTAAGTCCTTAATAGCTACTAAAACACCCTTCAGCACTATTATCATATCCCTCAAAATCAGGCAACAGCTGTGGTCACATTCCACAGACAAATATTCATACCTAGTTGGGCAAATCAAGCTCTATATTACTTGGGATGACTCTCCAATTCTCACAGCACATGACCTTCAAACTGGTGATCTCATTTACAGAATCATGACTCCAGTTCAATATAGCACTTAGTTTATTAGGTATCCTCATGTTCAGAAGCTCATCCTTCCTGATGGCTAGGAACACCTAATCTATATGTCACTTTTATAAGATGCTAATAATAATGGGGATTATCTCATAATCATTTCTAACAGTTCAACTGGAGAAATCCTCCAGGAATTATACCATAACTAGTCTTTTGACTTGTACATTTACCTCCTCTCTGATGGTGGATTTGCATTAATTGGACAACTAACTTCCCTGACAAACTTGATGGTCATTGAGACATTCTTACTATAGAGTAATAGTATCTTTATTAAACAACAAATAGATGCTATTCATCTACATAATCTTCATTTTTCTGATATGTTTTCTTCAGAATGCATGATTTTGATTCAGCCCTACATTCCTTTTGTTATATTGCATTTCCATGATTAAGTATCTACCATCCAACTTGAAGACCAGAGTGGCCATCAATTCCACCAAGCTGCCATCTAATCTCTTGGCATGCTCATTGATTGATACTTTTATTTGACTTCTATATGCCATTCCTTGTTACTTTCCTCTCATGCTGTTAGAATCAATTATTTTGATATTCATCTTGTCAATTCACACACACTCAAATTAACTGGCTACTGGGATAATAATGCTTTTGGTGACTATGAGGCTGTACTCATTTGATTATAGGTATGGGTGGTATTTTTGATTGTTGATTCTTTTTGGGTGTGTTTTGCTTTTATTTTGCTTTTGGTGCTTGCTCAGGGGTTCAGGGGTAAATGAAATGGGCATGTCACATGGGAACAGTATGCTAAGAATATGTGCCCAGGTTGAAGACTCTTGTATTGATCTCAGAGGTGAGAATCTATCTAATGTGTGATCTCTCTATATGCTAAGCTACTTTGGGACTAGGGCAGCCTATAGTCAACAGAATAGCTAGTTACTAGTTAAATCAAACTGGGCTTAGTTCTCTCATTCAACAGAATTCCTCTGTAAATTGATGGTCATGTGCTTTCTCCAATTCCAACTGTATGAACTACATGACTGCCTTTTTCTGTCTCCCTCATGTACCTACATATAACTAATATTTCCAACTTCCTAACTGCTTGATGCACTAATTGCTTAGTGTTCATCTTTTTCTTTTCTTTTTTCTCATAAGAATTGTCTTCTCTTGTTGCCCTCAACACATATTTTTCTACATGTCAAATACTATGAAGTAGTTTTGAATTAATGCCAAACAACTTCCCAGCTTCAACAGTAGAGTTTTCATGTTAGTTATGGCCAGCATCATTTTAAGTGTGACTAGCTATTTATACTATGAAATTGCCCCTCTGATGCTGCTGAGCAGCTGTCTATTTTACAATAGATTTATCATGCTTTTTCAGTCCAATAAACTAACAATATATACTATAATTCTAGTTGGTGTTTTCTACCTCCTACTCCTCTCTCTGGCTCTTCCTTTGCCCCCTGTTATCAAAATAACAAACAAGAGTTTAATCCAATTACTAGTTGTATTAGAAGATTCACTTTTGACATGCTCTTTCATTTCCACTGACACCTCCTTTCTGCATTACCACATGATATTTGAACCACAAAGAATATGACTGATACATGCTATAGCTAGCATGATTTATCCCTGATGGGAGGATCTTCTTGTCTTGTCAATCTATTTAAATACCTTAACAGTAACTGTCTATTATTAGTTCTTTAATATCTCACACCTTATTAACTCTGCCATCTAAAGCTTGTCAGCAACACATGGAATAAATACATCTCCTCATGGATTCAAGAGTATGGCTGGCTTTACCACTGGCTCATGTTTATGAAATATTTTATGCCTCTAAATAAGGAACTTGGGGCAGAAAAGTATCTTCAGTTAGATATACTATTTAAACTAATATCTCTCACTTATTATTTAATTTCATCAGACTAACTGTTTTCTTCCTTTTGAATTTTTTTTAGCTCAAACATCCTATAATCTTGCTACTGGCAGGATATCCTTACAGTAGAAATATCCTCTTTCCCTTTTTGCTATAGTAGGGGATTATGTAGTCTGGGATAATTTCTCATCAGTCCAATATCAAACCCTTGATAGATATACAGCCAGTTAGTATCAAAAGATTATTAAGTGTCATCTCATTTGTTTTATTGACCATGACCCCCTTATCAATGATTAAGGTATTATATGCCTCTACCAGTATATGTATTCTCATCAGTATGTTTAATCTCCCTGCCTCTTCCTCCCCCCCCCTCTTTAAACCCCAGTTCTTAATATGCTCTGCCCAGAACTTTCATTATGTCTCTTAAGACTGGAGAATTGCTGTGGAGCTGTCAAAGACAAGCACATGAATTCTCATATTTCATTGGATAAAACAACCTTTATGTCTGTGTTACAGACTCTTCTTTAGTGCTTGGTGCATATAGCCTCAAAACTGATACATGCATTTATATGAAGTCAATTACAGCAGACAATTCCAAATTATTCTTGCATCCACAACATATAATGGAGTTCATCCTACCTGATGGCACTACATGGCTTGTGTATTGATAGTCTCATGTTTTAAACCCCATCTACATTCATGATTTTATATTTTTCAATGTCACTATTATTAACAGTTCAAATGGTGAGATTATCTAATAATTTAACCAGCCCTGGTCCCAATCCTCCACACTCCACCCTACATTTAATGGAGGGTTTGTTTTGTTGGGTTTCCCTACTGTATGTAAGAATCTTACTGTAATGGAGACATACTCCCTTCAGAGTAATAATACCTTTACAAAAGAATGTATCAAGACTATTAATATGAACTCTTTACAGTGCAAAGGGTTTATTTATGAGCCATCCATCCCCATAGTCATAGCATATACTGATGCAGGAATCTGCTCTGTATCACTTCAACTCTATGGCTATCAAGAATTACAAGCACTGATCAAGGATGTTTGCCCTGTCTATATTAATTGACTCTTTTGTGCTGTATCTCTATGTTGTGTTTTATCTCTGTAAAATACTTTAGTGGTCAACATTTTCAATCTCAGCCTCATTAATTGAGAGACAATTCAAATATATATTAATATGTTGGATGAGGATTATTCTCAAAGGATTTACCTGATTTGATTTTAATAGCTTACTGTTTCTTTTTGTGACTTTATCACTACCCCCTTGTCTACACTATGCACTCTGAGGCTCTTATGCTATTGCATTCATCAAATCACACAACATAAATTTACATCTTTCCTCTCTTTCTTTCTTTTTCTTTACTTTATTACCTTCATTCATTCTACTTTCAATCTGCCCTTTTTGTTTTGATCTTTCCCATACTCTTATGCAAAACTTGCACTTTGAATATATTGTTCTGTTCAGTCTGTACTACTAACTCTTATTCATCAAGAGATGATTTGAGTCATTGTCCATGTGTTCCATTGTAATACCCAACTTCTTTGATTTTAAAAATGATATTATTAGGCCCTTTAGTCTCCTCCCCCCCTTAATTCCTATTTCTTTTCTTATTCACACACTAATTCCCTCTCTCTTTATCCCCTCCATGGTGTTGATGTGTTAATTGTTTAATGTTCATCTTTTACTTATTTTTATTCTCTTTGTCTCTTTCATCTATGAACTTTTCCCTTGAATTTCAAGCCCCTTAGTGGATAATGATTCAAACAATTCCTTTATTCAGACCAATAATGGTTTTTAGCCATTATGTTGGCTCATGCCAATATGGCCAACAAAGATTGTCATTAATATTATACTCAATAACATGGGCATTACCTGGCTGCTATTGTGTGTTAAATCAACCACCCTTTTCCTTTTCCCCCTCTCCTTCATACACAAATATTAACTGCCCACCTCTGGATTTCTCAGTCAGTACTCTTCCCACTAAAAGCTCCACTTTACTACCTTATCCATTCCATTTTATTTCTCTGGCTATTAACAGGCAATTCTATGCCATTGCATATGCAAGGTTTTGTTGTCTTGAAGAGAATTGGATACATTAGCATGTTTTTTCCCTCTTGATGCAGATTCCAACCCCTTATTGTGTTGAGAAAAGTTATAACTTTCAAAATATCCCAACTGCTATGTTTTTGCTTCTTCCTCTTCATCTTTCTCTTGACAAATGTTTGAATATAAGCTAATATGTAACCTTATACAGAGAATACTGTTTAGCTACTCCCTCTCCTCATTTCTTTATACTACCCCTCCCCCCCCCCCTTCCTTTTTTGCAGCCAAGATGCCCAAGAGTTTGCAAGAACCAGATATGCTACTGGAGACTCAAAATGATATATATATTGACCCTTTGGAATGGCTTCCTTATGATATTACTTACTTAATTACTAAGAAGCTCTCACCTTCAGATGTACTACACCTTGTCTCTATCAGTAAATTATGGAAGAAATATCACATGACTTGAATTAAGAACCATGCCTTTGGCAGTCATTAATCATGTTTGGAAAAACATCTCAGTCTTACCCCTGAGTGTAAGCTCAACCTGTACCACACTCTAGATATGTTCTCAAAATAGTTGTAGTTTATAATTACTGTGGCTAACTCTGATGTTCCCCTCTTCCCCCTTTTTCAGTTCATACATGCAAGAAATTCTATCATGATGAACCAACTTTGCTCCACACAGTTGTAGATATTACTCATTTCTTAATAGAAGGGGACTATGTGGCATGGTTGGATGGGCCTAAAGTTTGCTGAAGAGTCATTTCTAGTAATAAAGCTAATGAATAATATGATATGGAACTCTTCTTTTCCTTTGAACCCAGGTTTGCATAGATTTTTCTAAATGCTGTGGGAGTTTTCTGTGTTCATGTTGCTTCACCCAACTTAAAGTAAGTTTGATATATCTATCTTCTCTCATTTTTATATGTTAAAGTCACTAACCACAGCTTTTTACCCCCTAGAACTGTTGTTGTTTCCCTTCCCACTCAAGAGGTATGATGCACCTTGGATAATCTGAACCCTTTTCTCATTGATTGGGATATGCTATATTTCACCACTATTGAACCCCCAGCCTTTGGTGGATGCTGCCTTTGTTCTGGCAAGGTGATTTTCATTAAATACTGCAATTCTGAATGGCTTTCCAATTCTTACAACAATGAGATTATGTTGGACAATGGCAAATACCATCTCATTCATCACTGCAAGTTTGACCTTTTTGATTTGGATTGCTTTTTCCAAATCACCATTATTGATAGTTTGAATGGTAACACAATCCAGCAATTTTATTAGCCATTCTCTGAATGATCCTATCTTTACCTCATGCTAAACAGCTAATTTACATGGATATCTGACCTGCTAACCTCAACAAAAATTAGGCTTATCAAGATATTCTCACTACAGCTCAACTGAACATTTACCCCCATCTGAGCTGATACTATCATCATATACTCTTTTGAGGTATACTACTTTCATATCAATTCATCCATTCTTATTCTACTTGCTAAGATTAAAAGTTCTTTACACTCTTATGAGGTTGAATCATGTATTGCTCAGGAGCTTGAAATGTTCAATCAGAGGGGGTTACACATCAAAATCAATGTGCTCTATTAGGTTAAAGATACCAGAAAGATCCCTATAATCCATAATTTCTGTGCTACTCCCACCCAACTCTACCTTTCCAACCATGCAAGGCTTCAGATTACAATCACTAATATTATGGATTCTAATTATTGGCTCTTTCAGTTTTAGATGCCAGGAAACTCTATAAGATAACTTTCTCTTTTCTCTTTTTTTTTATTTGTGACATAATTTTTTTTGATAGAATGAAAAACTTTTACAGTGCAAAGAAGTTTTCTGTTTCTTCTCTATTTTAGTTCTAGTATGTATGTACTTTTCCTCTTTGCAACCTCAAAGTTAATATCCTTTTTTAACATGATTATATATTAGAAGTATATGAGGAAGGAATATTTGAATTGCTTCTACTCTATTTTATAAACTTATACCTCTTTTCTCCTTCTTTTTCCTTCCTCTCTTCTCTCTTTCTCTCCTCTCTTCTCTAGCCATTCCATCCATCAAAGCCAGATCTGCATGCACAATGCCTCCATGGCTGGCACTCTAAAAGGAATCACTCTGAACCAAGCAACCTAATATTAGTTGTTATCCTTTAGCATCCTCTTCACTACTCCTAACACTATGCTATTTCTTTCTTAAGCATGCTACATATTACTGAGGAGGAGTAATATTTATTTCTATCATCTGAGCCTAACAACTCTTCTTGTGATCTATTTGAGTATTTCAATAATAACTGTCTATCTTTTATTTTGAAGTATCTCCTCCCTGGGGAAGTCTACACTCTCAAGCTGGTCAGCCCCTTATGGAATCACTATGTTTCTTCATGGATCTATGAGTATGGCTGGATTTACCACTGGTCACAATTCAAGCCACAACTTTACACTCTGGATGAGGATTGCAGAGTCTGAATATACATTACTCTAGGTAGATTTTGATTTGTCTAGTCTTTTGCTATTTCCTACTACTCTGTACTAAACCCTCCATCTTTTTTTTTTAGTCAAGATGATGCATAACTTCTCCCATGGCAAAGTAACTCTACTACACACCTTCCCACACAATCAGCCTTTTGTGACTGCTGGCAACTATATAGCCTGGCTTGACAGTAATGTAGTATATTGATATATTCTTAGGGGTGATACTATGATGCTGTGCCAGGAGATTCTGTTTTGCCATCTCCTCCTGCAACTACTATACTGCTATTACCTTGATACTGGGATCCTCATTAATAAGTCTGGCATCCTCTGTCTTCATGTCAATGAAGTTGATCCTATATATGTACCTACTAATATATCTTAATTGTCAGATCTATCTTACTAATTTATTGTTCAGCCCTTCCAAGACCTTCATCATCCATTTCAGAATAGGAAAGGAGTTATGATCTCAATCAACCAAAGAATTTCTATATCTTCTAGGCAAGAACAAGCTCTATATTGTAAAAAATGAACCCCCAACCCTTACTGTGTATGACCTTGAATCTGGAAAGCTCATCTATTCAAAAGCAACCACAGAATAGAGGGTCCAGTCTGTCCTGCAGGATCAAGCTATGAAAGAGCTTATCCTTCCTAATAGCACTAAGTAGCTTATCTATTGGGAGGCTGTCCCTCTCTGTCCTGATGATGACAGTGTATTTCAACCCCAAATCATACTTATTATTTGTGGTTAGACTGGTGATGTTATACAGTGATTTTCTATTAACTGATTTTCAAATGGCTACTTTTGCCTTACATGCAATTCAGGCTTTGCAATCATTAGTTGTCATTATCTTATGAAAGATTTTCAGATAATTAAGACATTCCTGCCCCTCTCCAATGGAACATTTACCAAGATGCAAACTGATGCTATTAATGTACATAACATATCTTACTCTATGCTCATTATTGAGCCCCCAATCCCTATTGCCATAACCTGTACCCAACACCTACTCTGCTCTGTATCCCTTGATGACTGTACTGGCACCAAACAACACACAGCAGCCATTCAATGTTTAGGCATACCTATATGCCATCTATTTACTCTGGCAAACCCAAAACCTATTCAACAGTTAGAGGGACTTGCTAACACTCTCCTTGACCTTAAACTCTTAGGCTAAGGACAGCTTCAAGTCAATGCATTCAATTATCCCCAGATTTTTCCCCCAACTTATGTAGTTCAGTTTTAACAGCTCTAGTACCAATTTTTTCCTCTCCTCCCATTTCTTGCTTTTTTGCTCTTTTTTTTTCATTTATCCAGGTTTACATTTAATATAAGATGCATGTATGTTGTCTGTGCTTACTTGATCTGATTTTATACCTGATATGTGTATATTCATGTATGTATGTATATACTAGTTTAACTACCCTCTCCCCAGCTGTTAAAAAATATTCACTATTAATGCTATTTTTATGCATTTATCTAACCACCCTGCCAAATAAAATGTAACCATTTGATTAATGTAGTCACAGAGTTTAATCTGAACCCACCAATCCCTTTTATCATATAAATAATATTAAGTGTCTCCACTGTCTATTAAGTGTTTTATTTTTCTTACTGGGGTTTTGCTTCTTGCCAATTTCCTCTTTTTTTCTTTTTCTTCCTTGGTTTCCTTTCATCCAGACATCAGCTGATGATACCTATTTGATGCTTTTAGAGATAACAGCACCATACTTATTGTCATTTCTTTTCCATCCTTGAAAGTGTCATCCCTATGGGGCTCTTTGTGTCTTTATGCCTTTATTGCTGCTACAGAGCTATTATGCACACAGCAAGAGTTCTGATGGTAAAATAAGCAGGTTGTGTGTACTTGGCAGAGCAAAACAAAGCAAAATTGCTGTCTTAATTCCTGCAGCTTGTCAATCTGGATCCCAGGAGGAGTCCCTGTAAAGATCTTGTCCTCTTATTGGTTCAAATATGAGTCAATATTATATTACCTAACTAATTGAAGCTTGGAAGTATACCCAGCTGCCAGGTACCTGGGCACACAATCCTCATTTCCTTTTTTAGCATTCTGTCACTTCACACATACCTTGCCATCTGTGACTCTTGAGCAAGTAGTACTAATTTAACCTTCCTTCTTCTACCTACCTCTCTCACTTTCTCCTAGGTACCATAACTCCTGTAACACAGTATGCTGAAATTAAACACCTTGAAGCCTTACTTTCCCATACTCCTTTTGCTTTGCCTCTAAGGCCATAATGATGGGGCAGACACAAATCAAACATAACAGTTAACTAGAACTCCTGATCCATTTGAACATCTTGACCTTGATTCTTCCTCATTTTATTTTTTTATTCTTCTTAGGACACTCACTGTGCAATTCTGCACTCTCAAATATGCATAGCTATATGTTTTTTTTTAG
>JANTQD010000028.1:0-23121 GCA_032988205.1 Onygenales sp. PD_40
CTACAGGTTAACTACAGGTGAAATATTGATACAGGGAGTCAAGGGCGTGATAGACATTTAGCAGAGTTAACCGTCAAGTCTTAATTTACAGTGGTTAGTGTATAGTTTGCACTCAACTGTCTGATCAAGTTGACTGTCAGTTGACCGTCAGTTGACTGTTGGGCGACGGTTTTTCAGCGCCATTTATTTCCGGTACGGTAGGGCCGTCAAGCAATCACTGGACCTCGTCGCATCTGCTTGACTTCTCTCTCTTCTCTTCTTCTTCTTCTTTCCTCACCTCACCTCACCTCACCTCTTGTCTCTCCCATCCTCACTGCTCAGCCAGTGTCATTGTCTCCCTGTCTATCTTTCATTACCCTATCCTATCTATCCATCCACCCATCCTCATCTCCATCCTCCTCTCTGTCCTTCTCTGCTGCCGGCCGATAGCTCCGGCTGAGCTCTGCTTCCCGCCAACCACCTCGCCGTCGCCATCCCCACCGCCCGTCTTGTCTCTCAATTGCTCCCCATGGTCCCCCGATCCCATAGGTTGCTATAGCTCACTCTGCTCCAGCTGATTCCATTGTGATCCTTCTTAACCTTCCAGATCCCCCCTCACACCCTCGCATCTATACTATATCCATCTACCACCATGGGTCCATCACTCTTCGACAACCTGTCAGACGGTCCCGCCATTGTCCTTTCCCCGCAGCAGGTCCATTCCTTCCCCCATTTCTCCCAGCACGACCCTTCCTCTTTTCCAATGAACCGTTTCCGCTCAGAATCTCCCAAGTTCTCCATATCTCGCTCTGGCTCCTGCAGGCCGCCTTCAGCCTCAACCCCTCTTGCTATGAACCCGTCACGCAAGCGGTCTCGCGAGGACTACTCTCTCGATGAGTCCACTCTCGAACATATATCTGCCACAGCCACTCCACCAGTCCCAGCGCCAGCTCCTGAAGAGCAGCCAATTTATGGCGAAGGCATGGTCCTTCTCAACCCTCGATCCGGCATGGTGATATCCGCAGAGAGCCAAACGGGCACCTGGTACGAAGAAAAAGCTGAATCTACCGCCGCCGCTGCTCCTCCCATAGCCGTGCCGACCGGTTCGTCTGCGCAGCCTGACCTCCCCAGCCGCAAGTCCCAGCGCCTGGATGCAACCGCGTCGGGTTGGGATGATATCACCTTTGCAGCTATCCAGTCTAAACTTCAATCCTCGGCCCAGGAAGACAGCTATCGACCACACAAACAAGGCTCTTCGTCCGTGGCTTCATCCTCCTCTTTTACTCCACAAGAACCCCACGTGGACGACCTTACACATCTCCTTGGCATAAGCTGGCAACGGATCTCCCGCAACGACGAAGATATGGCTGGTGCAATTCGCGGATGGGAACGATACATCGAAAATCACTTCTCAAGATACATCCAGGAAGCAGAAATCCTAGTCAAGCATCGGGGCTTAAACGCATATCTGGTCGTCGGCCGGCCACCTACCTCATCAACCCCGCCTTCCTCTAACTTCCAGGTGAACGGAAACCACAACGCCACTATCGATTCCTCCCCCGCCTTCTACCTTTTCAGCGAGGACCTTGCCGAAGCTCGCCTCGTTGGCCACGACTGGGAAACCACCATCCGCAGCCTCCAGTCATCACCCATCTCCTACTCCGAAGTGTTGAGGGCAGCTGAAAGATCGCCAGAGCGAGTAGTGGAGGACAAGGGGTTCCTGATCGGAGCCGTTCGTGGAGAGAGCAATGGGGCCGCAATGGGTGATGGGATGGGAATGGACATCGATTAGTACACCGACTTCCTGCATCTGATCATGAAACCACAACGACAAACAAACAGACGACCATATATTCACCTACGATCGATCGAAACGATTCAATTCGGCATAAAACTGCCAAGTCCCGGGAAATCATCCATCCATCGCGTCTTGCCTTTCTTGCTTGTGTTCTTTTTATCATCATTAATGGTTTGTTCATTTCTTTCTTGTGCTTTTATTTTTTTCTTTACTTCACTTCTTCTTACTTTGCAATGCTATCACTATGGTTTATCACCAGGTATTTCAAATGAGCTGGGCTCGGCCGTGTTAGTTTTGGTGGGTCGGTGGGATATCATTTTCCTTTTGATTTTTCCTTGCCCTGAAATATTGTTACTCTTCATGCCCTTGTTGTTTTTCAAACGTCCTTTTTTTACTTGCCCCTCTCCGCCGTTTTTTTAACGTTTTTTTATCGGTATATTTATTTTTATCCTTTGAGAAGAAAAAGCGAAAAAAAAAGCATAAGATAACAATAACAAGATAAGAAATAACAATGAAAGAAATGAAATGAAATAACAAAGAAAATATATATACCCAGCCACATGCTTATTGTAAATGAGTTGATTGATCAATTCCAAGGTTGTAGTTGGATTATCCTATCTAAAATAAACGAGTTAGATAGATATAATCTTAGAAAAGACGAAAAGAAAAGCGTGGGAGACAAAAAAAAATAGAAAAGAGAGTAAAAGAGTTAAAAGAGTTAAAAGAGCAAGTCCCCCCCCTTTCATAACCTAGCTATTGGACATAACCACATACTGCCATGCCTCCTTTGATGCAAGTTACTGACCAACGCCATCATCATCTGTCTACCTGCCCCTGCCCCTGCCTAACTACCCCTGTCACCCTAGAAGATAATAAAGCTACAACCAACACAAGTAATCAGCTACTCATACAAAACCGGCCCCCAAAAACAATGCAATCCAAAGAAATAGCATGCAAAGCCGTCCTAGCCTCAACCTCCCGTCCAAAACAGCCTCCATACGAAAATCCTGCCCCTCCACCCGGCACCCTATTACCAACCGCTCCCCATCCTGTAACATACCTACCCAACCCGCAAACCCCGCCTCACCATTAGTTAGGGAAATCTCCTTCTCTCCCCCGACTATACTGCGCATTAGGAAACCCTCGTGGATTCGGCCCGTTGTGAGAAGAATGAGGATAAGGGTTAGGTACTACTCCCTGCGTCCGTGGCCTCGCGAGGCCGTTAAGTTCCACACCCGGGCGGATACAAGGGTTGTTAACAGGCTGCTGGTAGTCAGTCAATCGGACCGGGCCATAATCGATTCTCGACGGTTGGGGGATCTGCTGTTGCTCATGATAAGGACGTGGATGATATTGCGGGTGATACTCTTGAGATAGGCCCCCGTAAACTGGTGTCTCTTGATGTGGCTGCTGTAACTGCTGCCGATTCCACGGCTCCTCCTGTTGCAGGTCAAGTCGTTGTTGCTGCTGCTGTGGCTGCTGCAATTGCTCAAGCTGCTGGGAATACGGCGGGAAAGGATGCTGCCTCGGCAGTTGTTGATAATTCTGATGGCGATACCAATGTGGTGGCTGGCCGTCCTCTTCAGACGCTAGGTACTGAGGTGGATTGATTTGCGTAGGGAACGACAATAGAGTCTGCGAGGGTGTTAGATAAAAGTGATAGAAAGTGATAGGCTGTTCCAGGTACGAAATAAGGGAAAATGGCCACGAATACTTACTCGATCCACAGGGAACATGGGATGATTGGTTTGGTTGATGTTGTTATGATTGGCTGGGATGTTTCCTAGCACCTGTAGACGGGAATCGATGTGCGGTTGGCTGGCTTCATGGGCTTGATGGTTTTGATAGGGATGGTAACTATGATGGCTATTTTGGTAGTATGACGAGCCGCCCGTAGGTAGTTGTGGCTAGAACGGGGTTAACGGAACGAATAAAATGTCCTCGGGGGAATTTAACTGCGGTAAAAGAAATAATTGACCATAGACCTACCAGGGTGGGCGCAGCCTGTCTGCCGCCAGGAAAACCATAAGGGATTCCGTCCTCTGAAAGCCGATTCATGCGAGTTGGGAACGGAGGACGTGGTGCTCTTTGTTGCTAGAAAATAGTTAGCTCGACGGAAGAATAGGACAACGGATAGTGGTAACATTTCGGCAATAGACAAACCGAGATTCAATCTCAAAACTTACTTGAAATGCTGGGGCGCATAGGCGTCGGAGGAGGGGCGCATGCAGAGAAGCATTTTGCGGGTTTCGGGGCATATTTTTTTTCCTGGATCTGGAAATGCGTTTCGAATGCTGGGAGTCAGTAATAACCTGCGAGGGTGGAGGCATCTGTTGGAGGTGGTCAGGTGTCTCTATAGAGGGATGTAGGCGCTCGAGGCGTCCGAGGATCGCGGGACATGTCATCGCGACCAATTCCACGAGAGATATGTTCATGACAGGTGCAACGAGTATATACTCTGGGTCAGGGTAACCTATCGGAAGACCAAATTGTTCGTGGCCAACGATCCTTACCGATTCACCAATGTGCCATGCAAGCGTGGGGGACATCGCGTATACATTGGAGCCATGATAATTATAGGGTAGCTGACAGTAATACAGCGGCCCCGACATCCCAGACTCGCTGGAACGGTGGGAAGGTGCCTGGGAACTCTTGTCCAAGGCTCTGGAAGGGGCGGTCTTGGGCGGCAAAAATCGCTTAACGGCTGTTTGAGTATTTATTTCTGTCCGCAGCTTCGAAGGGCGATTCGCATCTTGGGTAGTCGAAGAAGCATCCCTGGGAGTTTCCCCAGGCGTCACGGTTTGGCTTTCTATAGGACGTGTATAATCCCGGGACGGAGGTGGTGAAGGGAACGGGGTGGCTTCCGGGCTGCCGGATTTAACTGGCGATGGCGATTTGGATAGCGGGCTGGCGTTTCCCCCACTGAGCTGCTGAGTCTGGGGAACATGAGTGTTGATGGCGGTAAACCCGCATATACTGGGAGGTGTGATAGCTGGATTACTGGCCGGGATGGCCGGGATGGCCGGTTCCCGCCCTTCAGGGTCATTAGGAAGGCGAGTTCTGGCGTGGGATAGCTGGTGATAGTATGGGAGCGACACCGTCATTACGCGAACTGTAGGATGTTTGACATCAACATCAACTATCAGGAGCAGCACAGATAATCCAGTAGAGGTGGTAGTGAAAAGGACAAAATTTGAATGAAAAAGTCAAGCAGCACACACCTTGAAGAAATGAAGGATCCAATATGCAGCTGCATAGTGCATCTGTTGCTGAGAAACAATTTTGGATATAGACCGCATCAAGAGAAAACAACTGATGATAGGAGCAGTTTATTCCCCAACTTTCATCAACAACCATCTTCCTCTTGTTTTCTTGAGGCTTGTTATTCTTCATTAAACAATGAACAAGACAAACACAGCCGGGTTGGTAGCAGCAGGATTCAGCCCTACTGGAAAGGTCAAGGTTTGTTCTAGGAATGCCATCCTCATCTTCACTATCTGAATCAGTATTCTGGCTGATGCTGGAGGTTGCAGTCCGGCAAAACGAGCAATATGAGCCTGCCAATGTCTGACACTGGGTCCTAAAACAGGTAAGCCCCTTTTCTGGCGCCGCAGAACTGGGAAGACTATCTAATAAAGATTCAGGAGTATAAAACCACGACAAGCAGTCCGAGTCTTTAAGGCATGACGACGTTTTATGAAAGCTAGGTGCTGTTGGTTTCCCCTTCTGGAACGCTCTGGATAGAGGATGCAAATTTTCATCGATGGGGTCTGATGCGGAAGAGAACGGCCCAAGCCAAGTGGAAGAGGAAAAGGAGGATGTGAAGTTCAACCTGACTGCCCCCAACTGGTTAGCTAGCCGGTTGTCTATATCCGATGGTGGCGAGTCTGATCGATCCGGAACGAGGTGTGCCATTGGAGGTTCGGGGGATGAATCTTCGCGTTTGATACTAGCGGCAGGAGATATATCATGGTCGTCGAGCTCATCGTCTGCGAAGTCTTCCAGGCTGCTCTCAGGGATGAAGTATTCGGAACCACAGGAAAACACAGAACTCTCAGCGGAGGGCTCTTCATATTGTCTATTCGACAACCCAGAGA
Source organism: Onygenales sp. PD_40 (assembly GCA_032988205.1). Taxonomy (NCBI): domain Eukaryota; kingdom Fungi; phylum Ascomycota; class Eurotiomycetes; order Onygenales; species Onygenales sp. PD_40. The sequence goes on from JANTQD010000028.1 coordinate 5,875, forward strand.
CATGGACGAGACGATCTATCATGATCCTTTGCACGCTGGCGAGTGCCAGCGTTTCGGAGAGTTTAATGGTGGTTGGGCGTAACCGAAGCATGGCTATGAGCAATGCCAAGGGGGTCCGATGTTCTTATACTGCGAGAAGATATTTCCCACGCAGCTTGCGGGGGTCATCAATGACTGCGACACGGAGAACAGGCAAAGCAAAAAACACTGTGGATAGGCTCTATCCAGGAAGACAAGAGAGAATTGCGCCCATGACAACAAAAGCTGCCATGATCAGGGGTCGTCATTTCTGCCATCGCGGGCACAGCGAGAGCCGGAAGGAGACGAGAAGACGGAGATTGACATGAGGAAGCAGCAGACCAAGCAGCCCGAACCCCCAAGACTGTCCCAGGGCTGGAGTCCAACCAGAGACCTGAAGCCGGAGGTTTTTATATCGGGCTGCACTACATGGATGGCTGTGGCCAGTGGGATCAGACGGGGCTCTGATGGGCCAGCCGGAGCCCCCAAATCCTGATGGGGGGCCTCCACCCGCCGGTCGCTGGCGACAGCAGCAGCACTAGCGACGATGTGCAGCAGAGCCGGGGCGGGGTTGGGGCGGCTGAGGACGAGCAGAGATGGGATGTCGATATCAAGATCAATCGATGTCGGGATGTCTGTCGTCAGAGGCGGTGGCTGCCACCTGTCACGGCCTTACCGTATCAGCGTTTCGCCCCTTTCCCGATGTGGGCCGGTCCCCGCACAAAACAGCCGCCAAGAGCGGTACCGTACGGTCCGGGGCGGTCATGTAAAATACGCGGCCCGCGCAGATTCGGTATCGGGCGTATTGGCGGTATCAACCGTCTCCAACCTCGACCTCAGCGCCGTCTCCGTCTATCTTCACGTCTGCCATGCTATGCTCGCTGCCCTCCCTCTCTCCCCCACACTCTCTCGCTCCGTCGTCTCGCCTCGCACCGCTCAGCTGCTGCCCGCTGCAGTGCCCGCCTGTCTGGCCGTCTGTCTTTCTCTCGTTTCTCCTCTGTCCAGCCCCGGTCGTCCGCTCATCCTTCCGTGGCCCCCATCTCGCTCCTGTCATGCCTCACTGCCCGCTGCAGCAACCGGCGTAGTCTCGATCCTGTGAGACCTCTCGCCTGGTTAATTCGTCGACGTCTCCGCGGTGCCAGCCTCTGTCTCACCCGCCGCCCACGTCTCCGCCCGCGCTTCCCATCCTTGCTCGCCCAACTCGTGCATCATCACCCTCCTCGCCATGGACGGGGACCTGAGCCTCTCGCAGTCCTTTGGCGGCCTCCGCATTGCCAACCCAGACGATTCCTCTGTCAGGTCGCCGGAGAAGGCCTCCAACTCTTCCGCCGCCCAATCACATCCTCCCCAGCCACGTTCACCCTCGAGAACCGAGTACCAACAGCCTATAGATCATGCCAACCCGACTTACACGAACCCCGTTCATCTAGCCCCCAGCCCCGCTGATGTCCCCTCTCAGATTCAGAATAATAGATTGTCTATGCCTTATGGTTATCAAAACCAGGGCCCTCAACAGTATTCCCAATATCCCGCTCCGATCCCCCCCGGCTCCTCCAATCCTACCCGTCCGACCTCAACCTACTACGCACAACCTCTAGCCAATGGCTCTTCCTCCGCCATAGCCCCTCGGGAAGGGTACCGACTTCGCACGGAGTCTTCCATCTCCTCTGCCTCCGACAACCAATCACGCACTGATGCCCGTGGCGGTTCGGCCGCACTTCAAGCAGGGGTTCCGGTTCGGGATGGTAGCCATTCGGATAGATCATACAAACAAGCCCAATTTCACGCTGGAAGTGGACCCTTACCCCCCAGGCGGAGTTCGCGGGCAACCCATAACAATGGTTCCGCACTCTCTGCCTCCCCATATGGTTCGGAAGGGGGTGTGTTGTCCAACACCGATGACTGGCAAGATCGAGGGGCAGCTATTGGTGTGCGGCAGGATATTGATGCGAACGGAAAACCCGTTTCTAGATATGTTAAAAAGGGTGTTAGAGACTTCTCGTTTGGCCGCACACTCGGCGAGGGCTCCTATTCCACAGTGGTTGCAGCGACTGATCGCCAAACCCTCAAAGAATATGCAATAAAGATCCTTGATAAACGCCATATCATCAAAGAAAAGAAAGTGAAGTACGTTAATATCGAGAAAGACACGTTGAACCGACTGACGGACCATCCCGGCGTCGTTCGATTATACTACACATTCCAGGACGAAAGATCGCTTTACTTTGTTCTTGACCTTGCTAGTGGCGGTGAACTTCTTGGTGTCTTGAAGAGGATGTCGACATTTGATGAAGAATGTACCAGGTTCTATGGGGCGCAAATTCTCGATACAATTGACTACATGCACAAACGTGGAGTTATTCATCGAGACCTCAAACCTGAAAACGTCCTGCTGGACGGCCTCATGCACGTGAAGATCACCGACTTTGGCACTGCTAAGATTTTAGACCGCTCGAAGCGCAAGGGGGAAAATTCGAGCGGCATCCCCCCTATGGATTCGGAGATCCCTGAACAGGAGCGCGCCAATTCCTTCGTGGGTACCGCCGAGTATGTTAGCCCGGAGCTCCTCACAGACAAGAATGCATACAAAGCAAGTGATCTGTGGGCATTTGGGTGCATTATTTACCAACTATTGGCCGGGCGACCGCCTTTCAAAGCCGCGAACGAATACCAAACCTTCCAGAAAATCGTTGGGCTTGACTACGAGTTCCCCTCCGGTTTCCCAGCTGTTGCGCGGGATTTGGTCGAACGCCTCCTTGTTCTTGATCCATCAAGGCGATTGCAAATGGAGCATATCAAAAATCATGAATTTTTTGACGGCATTGTTTGGGGCAGGGGTCTTTGGAGCCAAAAAGCGCCGCGTCTAAAGCCATACGTCCCGCCTCCCCCAGAACCAATCAGGCTGAACGGGAGCAGCAATGACGATAGCTTTCCACCAAACATCACGAGCAATAATATGGGTCTCATGCCTGCAGGTAACTCAGGGAATTCAAGGCCCTTTCCTCGTCTTGTCACAGATCTTCCACCTCCTTCACAGCTCGATATTGAGTGGTCGCCCGTTTTGACACGCACAAACGAGCGCATACTGAAAATGGGTAATCTGGTTGTTTTGTCGTCGGCCGCTCCTCATAATCAACATGGAAAGGGAGGCACTGGGGAATCCGAGGCCCCTAAAAAGTTTTCCCGGTTTTTCGGTGGGGCTACGACGAAGAAGCGGCAGCGATTGGTTATGGTCACTTCTGCTGGCCGTATCATCATTGTGCCGGCAGGCGGTGAGGATAAGAAACCGAAGATGGATATTTCTATCCTTGCTCCTGGAACCCAATTCCGAAGCACTACAGATGCGAAGGGGAATTCGTCTTGGGTAGTAGATACGGTAAGTCCACATCCTAGTTGGGATTGATTCGAAGCATTTCTGACTTATTTGCAGCGCGACAAGCATTATGTCTTTGAGGATTCAAAACAATCATCAACAGACGTCGCAGCGTCCGCGCTCTCTACTCAGGAGTGGATGGACACGCTCGACCGCGCCAAAGAGCTGGCAACATTCCAATCTATGAACAACAGTTCCTACGGCGATGATGCATTTAGGGACCTTTCGTCTGGTGTTTCAAGCCACGCCAATACTATCGACCACTCGGATGATTTCTCCGGGAATGTCAACGGGCCCGCACCGAACACCAGAGCCACGCTTATCAAACACCAAGGGCCGGGCGATTCGGAATCGATCAAAGGCAAGAAGCGATTTAGCCGACGCCACTCGAAGAACGGGCTCTCTGCTGTTTTCTAAACCCCCGGTGTTGCTGCTTGAAGCATTTTATCGCAAAAGACGTTTTCCGCCTGCCCCCCTTTGTCTCCTGTTTCCGTTCTATTAGCATACTGCACAGCGCTTCAATATCCATCTCATTTTTCACTTCCATCTCCCATCATACAGCTCAGTCAGTGGGTCAGGCATTGCACAGCGTTGAATACTGTTTTCATTTCGACTTTGAATTTTCCTTTGTCCCTCGAGGGGTTGATTGTGGCAGGTAAATCTGGGCGTAATTTCTTCTTATTCTTTTCTTTCCATCCTCTATTCTACTATATCATGACATTCAACCACTAACTGCGATGATTCATGACCACCACCCCCTTTTTCCCCGTTTGGTTACCAGTTTGCCAGCGTCTTGTCAGATATACCTTCGACATGGTTTTTCTCTTTCCTTTCTGATTCTCAATTACCCCATTTGCATCTGGCCGGCCTGTTTTTCTTTTCTTTCCTCTCTTCTATTATAATCCGCGTGTGTTTTTTTTTTTTTGTATGCCATGTTCTTTTCTTTTTTGTTTAGCCCATTTGAAAAAACAATCAAAGCACACACCCCCTTGGCAGTGGAGGTGTGTTGGAGCATCATCTATCTCCTGTTGTATACCGTGCACTCACTGTTCAATTTTGATAAAAAATCATCTTGTTCCTTGTTTACTATATGATTGCAGAGGCGGAGAGTGAGATATTAGCAGTGTAAATTTCATGCCCTTTTATCTTCTTTTCTATTATACCCGTGTGGGAGGGTGGTTTACCTTACTTTCTCTTTTAATGATGTATCTTGTTAGTTTGGACCTTGCGGTGAAATGGGATCGTTTTCAAGTGCTCGTTGGGTGCTGCACAGATAAGTTACTTGATAAACCCACCGTCAATGTGATGAGAGGGAGAGAAATCAAGTCTTTAAATGGCAGGTTTTTTGCCGGTAGATCCTCTAACTACTTTACAGTTTATCTAGACTTTGCGGGATAGAAAGTAAATAAACATCTGATCCACGGTTCGGCATCCCTCGAAACAAGTATATCAAATAAACAAACATGCAGCGGCTGTTTCACCACCCATGCCCAGGGCTGTTTTCTGATGCTGGTTTCTTGCTGGCTGTTCAGCCACAGAGTGTGAGTGTGTGCTTGGCCAGTCTGGGTGCGGTGATAGGACAGGCCAGTTCGCCACTGAGACAAGACAGGTGAGGATGCAAAATGCAGAGAAGGCTGAGCAGCTGGAGAGAGAGAGAGAGAGGGAGAGAGATGTTATATTTACGGGGTTGAGATCTGATATTTCTCTCATAGTTCTGTTGTCAAGTATTTAGTGAACTAAATATCTAGTGACCTCACTATTTACTAGTTGTTTCCTCCGCGTCTCTCGCTGTCTCATCGCAACCTCTCTCTCTCTCTCTCTGTATATATCCCACCTCTCCTCGCCGCGGTGTTGCTACACCTCCGTCTGCTATCTGATAAATCATATACCATGCCTCCCTCCTCCATGCCATGATCCCCCGATCCCGCCGCGCCCACTCGCACCCGCGTCCCTCGCCCTCGTCCCCGCCCGCGTCGCAGCCCGAACACCCCCCGTCCACCGCCATGGTCTCGCACCCAGACACCCCCTCCGTCCCCCGGACGCGCTCACACTCGCACTCGCTGCCCTCGGCCTCCCACCCGCCTCCGCCTCCGCCCGCCTCCGTCAACTCCTCGCGCATATCCACCTCGCACCGCCGCCACCATCACCACCGCTCCGGCGGCCGCTCGCACCACGGCGGCTCCTCCTCGGTCTCGCACCACCAGCCGCCCAACCAGTTCCCTATTTTCGCGGCCACTGGGGATGTGGAGGTTGTCATTCGTGCCGCGAACCAGGAGAGGAGGTATTTGCTGCATCGGCTGATTCTTGCAAGGTGCTCGGGGTTTTTTGACGCCGGGACGTCGAGTGAGGAGTGGGCGGGGGGGAGTGGGAATGGGAATGAGAATGGGAATGGACATGGGAATGAGAATATGGAGAGGGGGTTGGCGATTATCCACGATGAGGATGAGGATGGGAGTGGGAATGCGGATAGGAATGGCTCGAGGGGACTGGTGCGCGGCTCGGGCGCGACGACGCGGTGGAGATATGAGCTGGACTGGGAGAACAGGGAGGAGGACGAGGTGCCGATTCTTGTGCAGCGGGTGAGCATGAACGATATAAATTATACAATTAACCCCCTATACCAGTTCGCGATATGCTAACTCCGCGCCAACAGGCCCCCTCCCGCAGCAACACGCTCTTCGGCACCAACTACCGCCCTCCGCAACCCCCGCCCGCCCGCACCAAACCCCCGCCGCCGTCGCAGGGCTTCTTCCGCTCCATCACCACGCTCTCCGGCATCCAGTCCGCCCTGAATCTCCCCAGCACTGCCGCTGCCTCCAGCTCCACGCACGACGACACCCCCCTCGACCCCACCATCCGCGACTACGACAACCTCTTCCGCATCTTCTACAACTACCCGCCGCACCTAAATAGCATCAACATCGCCTCCGCCTACTCGGAATGCAAATCCCTCCTCGCCCTGGCGGACATGTACGACGCGCTCTCCGTCACCGGTCCCCGCGTCGACCACCACCTACTCCGCTTCTCCTCCCGCCTCTACAAGCAGATCGCAAAATACCCCCCCAGCTACCTCCGCCTCGGCTACCTAGCCCGCAGCCACGTAATCTTCGCGGAAGCGCTCATCCACGTCGTCGGCCAGTGGCCAGCCGCGCTGCCGCATCTGGGGCCCTCATCGTATGCGCCGCTGCCGGATGCCGTCCTCGACCTTATCGAGGACAAGGTGGAGGATCTGGAGGATCTGAAAGCCCGTGTGGAGGCCAAGTTGTTTCGATTGACGCTGACCACGTCCCGGGGTGAAAGGGTTAGCCCGACGAATGCGTATCTGGACTGGTTGGCGGTGTCGTTGTTTCGGCAGTGGGTGGTGGAGAACACGACGCCGCCACCTCAGTCGATCTTGAAACCGCTGCCCGTGCAGCCCGCTGCGCGAAGCAGTAGCAGTAATAACTATAACTATCATTCTGCGCCGGCGAATGCAGCGGCAGCAGCCGCTACGAATGCCGTCGCCTCCCCGCGCCAGCATAATAATACCAACCACCTCACCATGGCCCCCATGACCGTCACTACCATCACCGCCCACCCACATCCACCGTCTACAAACAGTAATAACCACACAACCAGCAACAGCGCAGGCGCTGCCCACACCACCACCTCCTCCTCTACCACCCGCCACCCCTCCAACCCCACGCCCACCTCAATCCAACCCTTCTCCCCCGGCCGCACCTACCGCCTCCTCGGCTCACCCTCCGCCCAATCCTACTTACCCCACGAGGAACTCAAGAAATTCCTCAAACTCCACCCGACCCCGTCGTCGCATGAGTCGGCGTACTCGCGCGAGAATCTGAAACGGTTCGAGCGGAAAATGGATGAGATTAAGCGGTTGGCGAGGGAGGTGGTCAAGCCGCTTATGAGGAACTTTTTGGAGTTGGATTTGAGGGGGGCGGGGGGGGATGGAGGGGGGGAGGGAGGTGGTGGGGGTGGGATGGTGTTGCCGTATTTGACGTGTACGAAGGTTGAGGGGGGGGATTTTCCGTGGGATTGATTTGGGGGCATATCTATGTGGGAGGGAGGTATCCAGTTTGGTGGGACGGATAGATATGGATGAGGATGAGGAGGGAGTAAAGGTTTCTTTTTATTTTCTTTTCGTTGTGATTTTTTTTTTTTTACGAAGCCCTTGACTATACATCTAATATGACCCCCTTCCTCTCCCCTTTTCCCCAATCCCCCCCTTTATACCCCCTTTTTTTTCAGGATGAGATTGATTGATGAGATTGAGTCTCTCTCTCCATCTCTCCTTTCCCCATTACCACTGTTTACTAGCTATGTGTTTGCTTTCATGTTGATGCCTTATTTTTTCTTTAATTGTTCATATATTCCCCTTTTGCGCCTGTTCTGTTTGTCTAATCCCCCTTCTTTTATTGCCTAGCCCTTCCCTTCCCTGCCTATCATTTTGAATCTGATGAGTACATTACATTACACGATGCTATGTTAACACTTTATGAATTGATGCTATGGCTATGAACTATTTCTTTATACCTCCCTTTTAATGTGGTTAAGTTTGTTTAGGAGAGAAGAAATATGGATAAATTAATTAATCAATCAAATTAACCAAGGTATTTCCTTCCCCCCCCCCCAAAAAAAAGGTGCAAGCTTCAAATATTTTCTTTCATCTAAAATATCATACATTACACATCTTCATCATCCATCTCCTTCACAATGTTTTTAATATCCCTCTTCTTCAAAACATTCTTGTCCTCCATCTCCCTCTTAGCATTCTTCTCATCCAGCTCTTTCATATACGCATCCGTCCCACCCCCCTCCACCCCCCACTCCTCCATCCCCAAAATCTCCCCCCTGCCACCCATCCACCTACTCAGCACCTCAGGCAACACCACCGTCCCCCTCCTCTCATCCCACCCATGCTCCAACAACGCCGCGATAATCCTCGGCACCGCCATCGCCGTCCCATTCACCGTATGCGGGAACTTCTCATTCTCACCAGCAGCAGCAGCAGCATCATCATCAGCCCCCTTCCCTTTCTTCTTCGCAATCCTCGTCCCCAGCCGTCTGCTCTGATAATCCGTGCAGATGGACGCGGAGGTGACTTCGCCCCAGCCCGTGGAGATATCCAGGCCGCTCTCGTTACCGTTATCACTATTAGTGCTAGCGGTGGAGATGCGCGAGGGAAACAAAACCTCAACATCACGCTTCCTGCTCGCGCTCGCGCCCAGATCCTGCGCCGGCATCTCCAGCACGCGGGCAGGCAGGTTCAGCGCCTTGAGGATGTCACATTGCAGCGCGACGATTTCTTTGAAGAGATCGCTTGCCGTCGTCCCCTTTTCGGCATTGTCGCCGTCAGGCATCCCCCACCCGAACAGCTCGACTTTTGAAAACTCATGAACCCGATATAGACCCTTGGTATCTACCCCCCTGGCCCCCGCCTCCGCCCTGTAGCACCTACTCACCCCGACCAGCTTCGTCGGTACCTTCACCTCTTGCCCGGCGTACATGGCCGCGAGCGGGATCTCCGCGGTGCCTGCTAGGCAGCGCGCGGGGCGGCCACGCTCAATGTCCCGCTCGCTCTGCTCGATGGCGTAGCTCTGCTGCTCATTGTGGGCGTCGCGCGGCTGGAAGCCGCATGCGTCGGCGATGTGCGAGTATACGAGGGAGGGCGGGGAGACGGGTTTCCAGCCGCGTTGGAGGGCGACGGAGAGGGCGTATTGGATTAGGGCTTGTTCGAGGAGGGCGGCTTCGTTGGTTAGGAAGTACCAGCCCCAGCCGGTGGTGAGGGCGGAGGAGGTGAAGTTTAGGAGGTTAAGGTGGTTGCCGATGGTTACGTGGGAGGGGCGCGGGTGGTTGGAGTTGGTGGTGTAGGGGGGTGGGTCGGTTGGGTTGTAGTTTAGGTAGGCTACTAGTTTGGGCTGGTCGCCGCGGGGTGTGCGTGGGGAGGTGAGGTTGGGGAGGGAGAGGGCGAGGGATTCGATTTCCTTTGTGTATTGGGCGCGTTGGGTGGTTAGGGAGGAGATTTTTTCTTTGAGGGCTTGCGCGGAGTGGCGGAGGGTGGAGATTTGGGTCTTTGTTTCGTCGGTTAGGAGGGAGGGTGTCTTGGTGGTTTGGATCATTAGATGTTCGATGGAGGATTCGAGCTGTTTTATCTCCCGTTGCGGCTCGCGGAGGGTTTCTTGGATCTGGCGGATCTCGTCGGAGAGCCGCTGGATCTCGTACGGGTGGTTGGAGAGGGCTTGGTAGTTCCGGTCAATGCAGTTCTTGGAGTAGAGGTCTGCATTTTCGCGGATGTGCTTGATGTTGGGAGTTGGTTTGGGAGCAGTTGGTGGGCGCGGCGTGGAGGAGGGCGGAGGGTTGGCTCGTCGCGATGCGGATATGGAGAATGCGCGGCGGAAGGGCGACGGGGAGGCGGACAGCTGTCTAGTGTGCGGTCTACAGCGGAGGCAGACGTAAGGAGTCCGCATGGAGGCCATTGGCGCGGTGGCTGGCGGGAGCGGCGAGGAATGGCGGGCTGATGTCGGTGAGAAATGTGAGGATGCGGAGGTTGACGTTGAAAATGTTTGGATAGCAAGCAAGCGCACGGACCACCTGGAGAACAACCTCGCTCTATAAATATCTCGACAACATTCTACTTTTGATATTCAGGGCCTATATTTTGTCCCATTAACTGCTATTTAATCTACTCTGACACTCACAAGTTAGCTAACAATTCCTGCACCCGGAGGTTAGAAATATTTGGCCTCCATAACGAATTTCACCCACCATTTTGGTATTGAGGCCTGAGGTTTAATGAGAAAGACCTAAAAACACTTACCAGTAGTAACATTTGGAGAACATATCGGAATCCTACTCGAGCTCGCTGACCTTCTCTCTGTCCAACTCTGCAGCCAGATCTTTAGCGGACGTGATTCCTCGAGTCCAACACTCCTCAATGATATGGCCCAGCCACACATTGATAGTCGAGGGAAGACTGTCTCGCCGCGGCCAAGTGTACATGTCCCCTGGTTCCCTCCATCCCTGCGCGAGATCGAATTTGCATCTTTGGCCAGTCACAATTTCAAACATGACGGCGCCAAATTGCCCAATGTCGGTCATGATTGAAAATCCGACGTCATCAGAACCGTTCAGGTCCCAATCGAGAGGCATCATCGCTGATTCCCCAAAATCACTGAACTTCACGCACAGGTCCTCAGTCAGTAATAAATTGTCCAAGCGGATATCGGCGATGATGATGCGACATCCATGGATGTACGACATGGTGTGCGCCATCGATGCCAACCAGGATAGCTGCGTCGATTTCTTCGGCCGCTTTTCAGCCAGGTAGTGTCGAAGATCGCCATTTTTCATGAGATCCATCTGGAGGGAAGGGTCGTCAGATGAAAGATCGAAGCAGCGTACAATCCCAGGATGGTCGCCCAGCCGTCGATAAATAGCCTTTTCATCTTGGATCGAACGGATAAGATCGGGGCGTTCATCGTAGTTCCCTGGTTCAGGAGTCAATCTCCCCGTAGACATAGGCACCCCGTCAACCAACCTCTATAGGCCGTGAAATTCGAGGTATTTTGAGCGCATACTGTCCGCGCTCAATGACGATGCCTGTACCCCCTAGACCAATGACTCTCCCCACAACCCTGGTACCGTCAAGGTGTAGGAACGCGGATACCGTTAACGGCAAAGATGGAGGCGTTTCTCGAGAAGACGGATGCATGTCAATAGGGTCTTGGTCGGCTTGCGTGTAATATACTCGGTGCAAGGTCTGGTAGGATGGAAAGCTGCTGCAAATGGCAAAAGCGTCTGGAAAGGGGTAGCCTCGGGAGAACCAATTAGAATCCAAGATTTTTAACCCATAGCCATGCCTTCTATCGTAAATAATTTGGATCCTTTCTTTAATCGCTTTGCTATATTTAAAGGGAATAAATTTTATAGAGAATATGTTCATCTATCAAATTCCAGGCCTCCGAGTCTTTACCAGTCTCGATAAATAGACATAATGTATCTATCTCCTGTCTCATCTACAAATTCCAGCTCTGGTTGCAGTTAGTATATTTCCTTCTTCATGATTCCCCATAAATTCTCAATTGGATTCAAATACGGCGGATACGGTGGCCAATCCATTAACACTATAACCTGCTTACAACCCCCCCTGAGTCAATGATAGTGATGTGGTGCCGCTGCGTCCGCCTCTGGCTGCGTTCTGAATATTTTATTATATTTTGATTTTCAGATTAGAGAAATAATTAAAAAGAACATCTATTCATTGTATTATCCCTAGCTACCTATTTAAAAAAAAAAAAAAAACAGATCTATATCCTATTCTGAAAAACTTAGAAAAAAATATGCCCATCCTCCTCTATCTCTATATCCTCTGCCTTATTTATCTCCCCTAATCCTATAGCTATCTCTAATTCTTCACTGACTATCATACTGCTAGGGTTCAGCAGTCTGACAACTGAAGAGCATCTGCCATGGTGTTCCCCAGATTGGGGGACAGATTCTGGCATGGTGGCTGGGAGTGAAGAACTGTGCACCATCTCAGCATTAACCTCCAAGAAACTTTTGATCAGGGTCGTAAAAGCAGAGGGGTGGGGGCGTCGTTTCGGGCTTGGGGAGGCCTTGGTTGATATGGTGAACTCTGTGAAGTGTCTGCAAGGCGTCTTTGGTGTTCCTGGGGGCTCCAGCAAGATGACATCTGAACACATGTGGTGTAGATTGAGGCCAGTGGCACCTGTGCGATAGCCAAAGATGAGGACCTTCATGGGGGGATTTGGGTTGTTAAACTGTTCAACAACCTCAGCTCATTCATGGCCCATCATCCAACATCAATGTAAAACAGCATAGGATAGATGTCTGAAAGGAAATATATGGGCAGCTTCTAGATCCCTAAATGGCACATCAGACACGCAACTCGTATTTGCCACTGCTGGAAGAATATCCGCCCCATTACCATGCATCTATAATCATCACGCCGAAGACAAGTCTCCAGGACTTAAAATCGCAAGCTGGTTGCAGGCTTTAGTCGGCATAATATCCTTTGGAATCCCAGACCACGCTTTGGCACTTTTGCGGCTTCATGGACCGGGCAGAGAAGCGGGATTCTTCGGGCACTACCCAATGGCCTGAGTAGCATGAAGTCATGGAAACTGTGGCAGTCTGAAAGTGGTTGAGATGTTCGTCAAGGTCCACCTGAATATGACAAGGTCATCAATATAGTAACATGGGCTTTTAAGTGTGAGCTGAGCAAAAGTATTAGCCTGCGTTTCATGGCCTCATGGTGTACTTTGATTTTCTGACACAACCAAACAGATAAGGAATGTTGTAGAGCCACTGCCGGATAAAGTGTTCGACAATCCCGCATTTTCAAAGGTGGGTTTGCCTCTCGAATGGGCGAATGATCCCGTCGCGACGTACAGCAAGCTTGTCTTCGCTCTTGGGCGGAAGAGAAATTGACCCATTTCCGGGCGCCACGTAAAACTTTTCCGTATCCTCCACATGTGGCAGGCAGCGAACGCACGGGATATCGATATCACCATGTCGAAATATACTAGTAAAGAAATATTAGAACGCCACCTGGGCAGCCACAGAAGATTATCTGGATTTTATCCTTCAGAAGCGAGATAGAAAGCCGAAGAAAACCTGGGTTGCTGCGAGAGCCACGATAAAAAGAGTGATATTCACACAATTGCCACACAGAGCATTTTTTGCCAATGCATCAGATGTGAACACTGATAGAAGATGGAGGACCAACACTAGAAAATTGAAACCAGCTGGGGCTAACTTCAGTCTTAAAGGCTGGTGATGATAGTACCCCATTGCATAGGATTGGTTGCTTATCACTCTTTTACCCTTATCAAGGCCTCCATCAATCTGTGGAGCCAAGTCATCAAGAAATTTGTCCGATCCATCCCACTCCCTGCAGTGTGTGGGAAGATCTTTGGAATGAGACACTGGTAAGTCACAGGGTTCCAAAAGATGGTAGACGGTAGACAGAGCACGGGTAGACAGAGTGGAGTGCCACGTTTAATGAGAGAGCCATAAACTGATCTATGAAAGAATTGATTAGTTAATATGTATACACCGATTCTAGCAAGAGTTTTGCGTGGAAGGGGAGCATACTCTTCAAGTAACAAGGAGCATCATATGCCATCAACAGAACTCAGGGTATGGCAAGGAGATCGAAATAGTAAGCCTGTTTGGCATCTGATAGCTGGATTAGGACTCGGATATACTGACCCTTCATAAACACCGGATGAGGATGGGCGAGGAGATGAAATAAAAGTTGCTGGGTGGTGGGCCACTACTCACACACAGGCTTTCCATCATTCCTTGTTGGAAGCTCAACCAGCTCCTGACCACATTCCTTGGTCATAATAACCCATTTGATGAAATAGGTTTTTGTTCCTATAAGGGAAGCTCCAATCATCTTGAGCTGAACACTTCATAAATCCGTCATCTCTTTTGCAATCCAGTCTAGCCTGGGAAAGCTGTAATGGACCCTTATGTCTCCACCCATAGACGTTATTGGGGATCCCAGCATTCCCGTGGAGAGGATGCATTAAAATGAACGTTGATTAGTACCTTCATTATTCTAACCCCTACTTTGAATTAGGACCAAATTTCCGGGATATATGGAATTTAGGGGATTGATATTGATATTCTTTTTACCAATATTCTTTTATTTGTCGGGCAAGTACAGATCGCACAAAAGACCCGACAGCCAGAGTTGGTAAAGGCAGGACAACCATAACCATAAATATTGTTGGCGATAAGATTGCTCTCATTCCCATAGGGTTCCGAGTAATTAATTTCAACTAGGTTGGTCTGTATGGGAATCCAAGTTGGTCTTGCTAGAGTAGTAGAGAGAGTAAAGAATTTGTTTTTGTTTACGCAACAAGCAGCAGAGCCCTGGCCTTGCCATATGACCTATTGGCTGTGGTGGACCCCTCCAGGATCAAATACCAAACAGTTGCCATTGGATTACCCTGGCCGCGCTGCTATTGCTATTTAAACAACCAAGATAGATTGAAATCTAGGTGCTTTCTGAACCTAACTTGAGACCAGTTGCTGATGTCGTAGCTAGATCGAGTAATGTTTAACTCTTGAAGGGAATACAAGTGGTAAAGGGTGGTCTTCTTTGCCCCGGGTCCAAACCTGTTGATCTGGCAAGGGCTCACCAACATGGGCAAGCTTATTTCCAGTGGTATTGTTAAGGATAAGCCGAATCACCTGGAGTTAGTTAGGCCGGGTGTATACATGGAATGGCACGTCAATGATCATTCCAATCGAGTTAATTTGGCAAACACCGTCAACACTGATGCCCATAGACAAATCAAGAGTCCAAATCCAGTGAAGAAGATCTCTAAGGGCATCATCTGTCAATGCTCTGGATATATGGATGGAGAACACAGCGGGTCCCCCTTACCCGAAGTTAGTGGTATGAACGTTGTAATGAAGCCGACCGATTCTCATGGTCAGGTGAACTGTACGCTCGTTTTGGACCTCATGGGGCTGCGCTTCTTAGTCGTTTATGCGCTAAGGACCGGGAGGAAATTGTTAATGATGGTTTCGGAAGGCTTCCTGAAGAGAGTATTTGACTTAGCGATAAAATCCAACACAAAGCCATAAATAATCACCTTCTCCCCTGACTTGTATTCCGTATGTTTTGGCGTCACCATGACCAAACAAAAGTATCAAGAGGGGCTCATTTTCTTCGAAAGCGATCTTGCCCAGCCCGACAGTGTCGCCGGGAAGGACCCCTTGAAGATGGGGATTGTATTAAAAATTCCTCAGGGCGTTGATACCCACTGGCTGACAGAACTTGATGGAGGCCTTGCCTGCTGTGCTTGGATTTGATCTGTTCCCAAGGGCTGTGGCTTTGCTTCGCATGCCGTAAGTATCTCCATGACGCAAGGCCAGGCCTGCAAATCCCTAAGCAAATAATGGAAGAGGGAGCCCGGAATAGAGTGAATAAAAGAGTGTAGGAGGTAAGAAGCAAGAGATTTTAGATAGAGAATGAAGTTAAAACAACTTCCAGGTTTATCTCCAAGAAATTAACTCACCCGACATATTAGGTCCTGAGGAGCAAGTCCACAGCATCCAGTGGCTAGCTATCTATGCCGCCGAAAGCGACTCGGCAATGTCACATTCTCGGCTTGGAGACTGGGTCCGGTAAAACATTTTGGCGCGAGGGTCCACAAACCGTCTTCGCTGCCTGGAACAAAGGTAGTATCAACGTCTTTGGTGATTCGCTGGCTCCCTAGGAACAACATTGCCGCACCACCGACGAGTACAAAGCGGTCTTTGAGGCGACGACTTAGTTTGGCAACGTAAACACAGACAGCTTTGACCTTGTCGGTCGGCGAGAATATTGTGATGGTTTGAACCAAAACTACTGCCTGACGGGATCTGAGGACAGTCTGTGTCTGCATGGCTCGGGCAATTCTTGCTCCCCTCGCATGGGATTTGTAGCATTGTAATCCTATTGCCAAAATACCGTGTTTCCACAAATCCAAGCTAAACATGCGCCACCTCTAGCCACCTCTGTGGTTTGTCGATAGTGTGTTACATGGATAGGCTCGGCCTTGGTGAAGTTGCGCATTGTCTGGGCTATATGAACTGGCGAGTTAGTAAGAAAACTAAGAGAGAATAGGCAGATCACATACCAAGGGTGGAATACTGGTCTCCCCGCTGTGCTGGCTCCAGACATATAAGCCGTCCATGAAACATCGGTCAGTGATAAGAGCCAGCCATACTCTTATTAAATCCGTAATGTAATGTGGTGATTTCATAAGCTACTTATAAGCTTAAGGTAGCAGACATGTAGCGAGGAGACAGAGCCTCATATATGCTCCGAAGTTAATGCGCTGTTCTCGGCCAGTTTATATTTGGGCACGTCGGGTTGTTTTCCAAAGCAGTGAAGATGCTTGATATCATCGCGCAAGTTATCTATGGAAGTGTTAGTTCTGTAAGGGCAACAGCTGGGGGAGCACTTACGAAGGCCGTAACAAGTCGCCTGGGAATTCCATATGCAGCATGCGCATGTATACGAACTGGTCCATGACGAGGGGGCAGAGCATCACAACGAAACGGTCCCGCGTCTTTCGCGCAACTCTCGCAAGACTTGTCTGCTTCTCGTCCATAGCAATACACGTCTGCCCAGGTGGTAGCCATGTTACCATGGGCTGTTGAGTAAGACGCCCATATCGACCCGTGCTAGAAAAGGGGTATCTGAGATAAGTCTCCAGGCTCTAGTAAACTGCCATTAATAATTATATTTGTCTCACTTGAATTCCCCATGTGGTTCGTCCGTATTGCCGGTCCAATTGGTGTCAAATGGCGTCAAATGGTGTGCGTTGTCAAAATCAGGGATCACCCAGGATGTAGGGGGACTCTGTGCCTGGAAATCATGACGTGAAGAACCCCGTATAACTCCCGTCTAATTTGTTGAATTGTTAAAGACGAATTAGATCCGTGGGAAAATACGTGCTAGGATCCCTAATTGATAGTTGGTAATGACACTTTCTGCTGCATCCATGTACCAAGTTTGTATCAAATTCCAGCATCCCGGCACAGAAAGAAAGGAGGGATTGTCAAGGTAACTTAACTTTGCCAACCTGCCACCCAGCCACTCTTTCCCGCTCGCAGTTTGATTCGTGGACGTGTCTGAAGTCCAGCCAAGTCGTGAGAAGGCAAAGCTGCCGATACTTGGCCATATTCCAGGCCAACCGTCCGTCCCGCAAGGGTCTGATCAACCGGCGATACAGAGGGGGGGGGGGGGGGGGGGGGAATGTAACACTTTTTGTTTTTTTTGGGAAAAACTCCCCCTGTTCCTTTCTCCATCCCAAAAAAATTTTTCA